>PVJD01003870.1:0-151348 GCA_004026545.1 Mormoops blainvillei
AACTATAGAAAAACTAATATAAGGAGAAGGAAAAAGATTAGGATGCTAAGATATATTCATTTTAAAAAATTTAAAGCTTAGTTAATTGGAAGATGAGGTCATTTTCAAGAAGCCAAGGAGAAAATGGGAGGTTATAAATTAGGAGATAATGAAATGGGTTTAAAACAATCCTATGATAAATTCAACAGTGAGTCCAGACGGCCTGAATGTACTTGCGTTTATGTGAAGTTATATATTGCCGGTGATAAGAAAATCATAAACTGCATTCTATTTTTGTGGTCATGGGTCATTTGCAAACTCTTGTCCACATATTGCAGACATCCTACTGACAACCTGGGTTCTCTCTCTCTCTCTCTCTCTCTCTCTCTCTCTGTCTCTCTCTCTGCCAATATTTAGACTACATCTTTAGTGCTTCATTACTTTTCCCAAATACAGTTCAAACTTAATGCTTATACAAGTAATGTGTAGTTTTGTGGGAATATGGGGACCCGTGACTACATCAAGTGGCAAGGCTTTACATAAAAGTAATATTAAAGAATGCATTAGTTTTCAAAGGCTGCTATGACAGTACCGCAAATGGAGTGGCTTAAAAAACAGGAATTTATCCTCTCACAGTTCTGGAGGCTAGAATCCAAGATCAAGATTTCAGAAAAGTTGGTTCCTTCTGACGACTGTGAGGAGGAGTCTGGAATCTCATCTAGCTTATGGTGGTTTGCTGGCAATCTTTGACATTCCATGGCATGGAGATGCAGCAAACTAACTCTGTCTTGATGTTCACATTGCCCCCAACCTTACATGTCTCTCTTTACATTTTCTTTCCGCTGTGCATGTCTGTGGCCAAAATTCCTCTTTCTATATGGACAGCCATCATACTGGATGGATTAGGGCCCAGCCTAATGACCTCATATTAGCTCAATTATCTTTATTTAGGCTTTATACTTAAATAAGGTAACATTCTGCAATACCGGTGGTTGGTACTTCAAGATATCCCTTTTCAGTTCAACCCATAACAAACATCTTTATTCTTCCCAAATTTCTCTAGCACTGTAGCACTGTATGCTGTTATCCATAGCACTGTATGTTCACTATTTCTGTTCTTCCCAGCCTCTGTGTCATATCTGTGTTCCCCATCAAAGGTTATAAATATATTAGGTTTCAGTTAGTAGGCAGTTTAAACACTCAGGTAGTTTTTCAGATAAGTCAATAAAGACCAGCTGCCAGACATCTAGGGAACAGAGGCATCCCAAGCTGTCCACTGTGCCTATTGAATTCATGATCGGATGCTTTTCACTGCAGGGTATTCTGTGAGAATCAAGATAAGGTGCTAAAATGATGATAAATATCCAATACTCATGGATATTTGCATGATGCCAACATCATCTTTCTCTCTACCCATGTTTTTGTTGTTTATTTATTTCTATCTTGAAACCATGTTTCCCCTCTAATTTTCCCTTCAAACTGAATTTTAGTGATAAGTTGCCATGACTTTAACAATTGTCTATCAAATATTTATAGGACATTGAATATGTATTTACTTATAGGCCTGAAACAATTCAATTCCAAAAACTGATTCTTCTAACCATGACTTTCTGAGGAGTTGTTAGGTTTATGGTAAGTTAAACTTTCAGTTTGTTAGCTATTTTGAAAAGTGATTATGCTGTAAAATATCAAAATGGCAATGTTACTTTCCCAATGAGATTACTACCTGTTTTCTTACTTCCTAATAAATGGCTCTATTTGTCACAGAAGTGCTTGGAATGGTAGAGGTGTTACTTTAATCCAAAAAAGGACAAAGATTTCAGAAAAATAAACTCAGTTTTCCAATATTCAGATTCAACACAGAAATGTTTATCTTAAATGTTTATCTTTTATCCTAATAAAAGTTTATCTTAGCCCACAGTATTTGATCCAATTGCAAATCCTTTCATAGTAAAGGAGGAAATTTAGATTACTTGCTGGCTTTCAGAAGGAATCCTGGCCTTTTCTTGTGGTTTTTCAGACATGTTTGGGAGTGTAACATTGCCTAAAATTTCCCTGCCAAGCCAACCCATGTGACAAGTGATATTCTTAAAAGGATAATGCTTGAAGTCCATTTGGGTTGGGGCACTGGAGTTCCGTTACTGGAAACCAAAGAATGCGGTACCCCCAGCTTCATCCTCAGTGACTGTGATGTAACTTTGTACAAGACCTGTGCACTGGCACATTTAAATATGTTCCTCTGGTGATTCTAATGTACAGCCAAGGCTGAAAAGTTGAATCCCAGAGGAAAAATGATTCTCTTACACTCCATCACTTCCTTTGAACACTTTCTATGCAGGTGAAATTTAGATAAAGTAAGGATAGGCAAACAAAAGACAGAAAAGCAGACTATAACAATACAGGTTATTGAGCAAACAAGAATTTGTTGGCTATCCACTATGTGCCAATTGTTCTGTAGGCACTGGGTTTACTGTAGTGGAAACTGTATGTATTAAAATTTTGCCCTTATCAAACTGGCAGTGTCCAGGGGAAGAAACAGACAGGAAATAGAGAAACAGATAAAAATAGTTACGAATAATATTTTAAATAACACAAGTACGCAAAAGGCTCTGAAGAAGTAAAGGCTGCCGTGAGAGCGAAATAGCAGGACTTGCCTTCACATACGCAGCAGCCAATGGCCGAGAGGAAAAGAGGCACTCGTAAAGAGAAAGATGGAAAGTTTTAAAGGTAAAAACTAAGCACGACAGGATGAGTTTTTAAACTAGACTCCTGGATTTTTTTACGCTCTTTATCTTTAACCTGCCTCTCTTGCACTGAGTCATCAGGAGTTCTAAGAACCCCTGAGTGCGGTCAGGCCGCAGGGCGGGGACTCCGGCAGCCTGTTAGTGTCCGCCTCCTCACCAGCCCAGAGATTCCACACGTTCGTGGAGCATGTTTGCCGCATGAGCTGGTCTGGGCACACAGCTAATTCCGTTAATGGTAAGGTCAGGTAAAAGTTACAGTCTTTAAGTCAGAGGAGGAACGCTAATTCTTACAGTCTGGCAAGTCTGTCCTTCTAGGCTAACTTACTTCCCCGGTACAGGGTCCTCATATAAATTGATCCAAAGAGAATCTTCAAAAATAACTGGATTTACAATCCTGAAGTAACCTGTTTTTTTTCTCTTACGGAGATATTGTGAAAACTTATTGGGTTATGTTTTATATAAAAAAAATCTATAGACTGTGAGCCTTTTTTAATAAATTCTATTTTAACTTGCTTTTCTATTATTGGTGCTTTATTGTACAAATTAGATTACGACTTGATTTTGAAATGTAATACTTACTAATTTAATATCTTGTTGCCTTCATAATAATTATTTTTACTAAAATACTTAAATTAAGGAAAACAAATGACAATATTTTTAATTGTACCTACATAATGGTCAGAAAACGTATAGAATCTTCTTCACTAACCGATCAAAAGTTTAAATAATTTTCGTGATAATAATAATTATTTTCTCTTCTTAACCTGTGATTTAAAAGAAATAATTCTATCTATAGGCTGCCACACTTACATTTTAAAATTTCAAATGAGAAGTGAAGGTAAACACTAACACAATTCTAAAATATTTGTGAAAACAGGTTTTTCACTTGGTGCTTTACTGAAAGATTTTAAGAAGACATGAAGCAGGTGATTGTCAAGCACTGTTTGCTCCACAGCCACATGGATGTGCACACGTATGGACGCATGCACACACTGACTGCTTTTTCCTTCCATAGTTTCATCTCAAACCACGTTTTTCATTCATTTCAACCTGAAGGCAAAATTTTGAAGAGGTTTTGAAATAAAGTAATTGGATTATTTTATCCATTTATTGTAGGGGCATGTTAAACCAAGTCAATAACCAGTTAACTGCAATATTCAATTCCCCTTCACCCAAAATGTGGCTAGAGTTTAATAGTTTTCTTTCTTCATTCTATTTGTTTTACTTGCCAAAAAATAAAAGACAATAGAGGGTTTTTTTTTTTAAAGGAATGTCGAACACAAGATAAAGTAATCACATATTTTATTCTAGTAATTTATTTCATTTTCTTTACATTGTAGTTTTTGTTTGTAATCTCAACATGCTTTTATACTAGTAGCTTCTAACAACTTATTATTATAAAAGAAATATACTTTTTGCATAAACTAAACAATATCACTACTTCATAATACTTTAGTATATTCAAACACATAAACATGTATAAAAATATATTTACGTATATAACATTACATTTAAATAATAAAAAGTATTAAAATACACTACAAGCAAATATTTATTATTACTTTTATCATCTCATTATCCAATACGTATTAAATAGTAAGTATACATTAAATACTATTTAAAGAGTGTATGAAGGTATTAAACCTGCCTTGGAATTGTTCTAAATGTTAAAAAGCAGATAGGATATGAAAACATAGCCATGTAGAAAGCATTTTGCTACATAATAAATGTTTGTTACAAACAAATATAATTAGGAAGATTAAAACACTCCAGGAAATTATAACATACTCGCTTTTTCTCCTGACTCAATAGCTAGAAACTCAAGAGCAAGTAGAAAATTACAAGATGAGAATGTAATCAGAAGTTTGTTTAGAACTCATAGACTGGATCTATTATTGAGATATTTTATAGAATGTTTGTTAAGGAAAAGTTGGTAAGACTCTACAATGCAATATTTTAAACATCCCCAAATTATGTAGGACTCAAAAACTTCTTCCATTTGTGGACAGTATGATTTTTATCTATATCATAAAGGAAGAATGGAATGAATATGTTTTTCTCTAGACTTTTCACCCATTTATCACTCACATTTATGTATTAAACTGTGTTGAGTTTGGGAAGGGGAGGTAAAGTTTGCCAGACTAATTATAATTAACCGGAAGTACACATAGCTTTTCTTATATCGCATAAAATAGTTTCACGCACAAAATCTCATTTGTCACAACAGCTATGTGAGGCCCCTCTCATAATCACATCCATTTTACAGGAAGCTAAGCCTTAAATTAACTGGCTCACCAAGGTCAGTCAACAGAGAGCAGTGAAACTAAGAGCACGCAGTCACACCTTGATAGAGCTTCACAATGCCAAGTATTTTGTTTGCTGTTGTAGACAAGATGCAATTCTGAGAAAGTTTATAGGATACCCCCACTTTCCCTTTTCTCTCTTCTTTCCCCACCCTTGCAAAAATGTCCTTGGTCTACATTATTGTAACTTCTCACAGTCTTTAGTTAAATTAATGGTCCCAGTTCTTCAATGCTCACAATATCCATGTTGATTCTTTCATTGTAATATAACATCACCCTAGGCTAATTTTCTGCTTATCAGCTTAGCGGTATGCCTTACTTTGGCCAATATGATATCATCAGCGGTGACACCAGCAGTCCTAAAAAGTGCTTATGTCTTTGAGCTGGCTTGCTCTGATGCTTATTGTTGCCAAAAAAGAAAAAAGAAAGAACGTACCTTAGGTTGCACAGCTTGTTTCAGGAGGAGCATAAGAAATCCATGGGGCGGAACTGTGCCAGTCGAGGTACCAGACTAACCCAGGACAGAGCATAGCCTTGCAGCAACTGCAAACACAGGAGAAAACACAGCTGAGATCAAGAAGATCATGACATTGGATATCGTCCAAAAGGTTCATGTTTAATGCAGTCTCCTAGCTCAGAACAAATCAACAGAACTCAAAAAATGTTTGAGAAAACGTTATTGCTCTTTTCCAGCTGACAATTTGTGGTTGTCTGTTATGTATAATAAATTAACTGATAAATAACCCAAATATATGGCAATATAATTCAACCATGAATTCCTTCTATTATTCCAGTTTTATTTTAACCAAATAATTTTTTCCAATTTTAAAGGTATCAGAAGCTCCTCAAAGACAAGAACTTAATCTTTTGATTATAAAAATTTATTCTTAAACACAAAGATATTAATTGCCCATTTCATGATCTCAAAAAAAAAAACTTTACCAAACTGAGTCAACAGGAACGAAGATATTTACTAATTTTTCAGATACCAAGGGTGAACAAGAGGGATGGGGGATGGCCTGCATCTCATACGTTAAAAAAAAGAAAGTGCAATAACAGAATGCTCGTATCAGCCCCATTTCTGATAGAGAAAGTCATCTCTCTGGTAAAGATGTGTTGTATTTACGTGTGAAAGATAATCGTATAGTACACACACAAACCACAGGAACAAGATACGTTCTCTAAAAATTCCAGGTTTAAAAGCTTCTACATCTGCTTGACAGCCCACACCTGAGTGTTTTTTTTTATTACTAGGAAATGTCTTCAATAATAAATGAGCAAATTTTAGCAAAGAAAGCATTTAGTGATCCCTCAAAGGGTAATTGAGTCTTCGGTGTTGCTACGGCAGCAGTTGGTAGGGAGCATACTCTATTTGCTGCAATTCATTTACAATTAAGATTTTGTAGCTGATGTTGATAGGTTTTTCAGATTCTTATGTACCAATATAAGAAAGAAAAGAGGCTGCACAAACTGAGGTAGTTAGTTGGGCAAGTTTAGAGAAAATAAGACTTGAGCTGTATTCTGCAGAAGGAAAAGGTTGCCAAATCAATTGTCCGTGTCTGCTGGGCGTGTGTGGACTTTCCCCGGTGCACACCTTTCTTTTATTATGTAAGTATGGATATTGCCTTCCTCCAAACTTTGTAGAATGTGACATCCATCGCTCTTCTTCTAGGTAAACCTGAGTACTTGACTGGCATTGAAAAGATATGTTTTCATTGACTTATAGACTAAATGACCATGATAGTTCCAATTCGATCATTGGTAAAATTACAGTGTGAAAAAAAATATTAATTACAGAAATTTATACCATTCTTGTCTTAACCCCTAAATTAACCTGAAAATTAGTCACTATGCCTCTTGAAAGAAACAAGGAAGTTAAGCAGTATTTTCAGTTTGCTTTTGTAGAAGTCATTTTCCCTCAGAGGAACTAGTTATTCATAATCAGCATCTATTTAAATATTCTGGCAAGAGAATTGGTAAATGTTTTGAATTTATCCTAATGACTGTTTTTTATCTAAAAATATAACTTTCCACTCTGATGTTATTCTAATTTAAAAAGAAAATGTTTTTCTGACAAACTGAAAAACACACCAATTTCTATGCTATTTAATTGATTTAAATGCTTTAATATTCCCTAAAGTTGTTTGTTTATATCTTTAGCACAAACAGAAACTCTATACATGGAGGTTTGCCCTTTTTAAAAATGAATAACAAGAACATGCAGTCTTTTATTTGAATGTCTTTTTAGTAGCAATATTATACCATACAGAAAAAAAATAGAGCAATTAAAAATTATAGATTTCAAAGCAATAGCAGAAAACATTTTTAAAAGTATGAAATTTCTTGATAATTAACTAAATCAACCAAGTGAAAGTGTTATCTTTGCCCTTTAAGGAGTTGTCCTGTGAAAGCTTGGTTCAATAAAACATAAGTTTTTCTTTTTGTTTTTAACTTTTCATCCCTAAAAACCAGTAATACCTAATATAAATTGTGCTACCCAGGGTCTTAGATGTGCTGCAATATATGACTGTCTCACAATGCCAAGACTTGTACCTGCTTCTTACAACTTTCAAGTGCTCTACTGCATAAAATACACAACAAATATAAAGTGGCTATACTTTGGTAAAAGTAAAACTAAAAACTTATTTTCATCAAAAAACAACTATGGACAAAAATAGTAAGTTAAGAAATGGAGCTGAGGGTATTATATACTCAGGCTTTATATTCTCTCTACCCAAGATATAACTGCAGTAAGGTGATTGTTATTAAACCACCTAGTAATTGTAAATGAATGAGTGGGATTTTGTTGCTGATTCAATAATTTTCACTTGCACTAATATTATATCCATATCATTGACAACATGCCACAGTTAACCTATATGAGGTAGTGTTGACATGGAAAACAGCCCACAAAATAGATCCCCCAAACCTGCCAATGCTGGAAAGTTTGGAAAACATGCTCTACTCCACTGTCTCTAGTTGGAAAGCCTGCCATTTATTTTAGCAAGTTATACTTTGTACAATTAAAGTAATTTCCATTTATTTTAAAATATATTTGTCTCTTCTAGTACTAATTTTTCTAATACTGCTTTTTATTCTAACGTTCACCTGTACTTCTTTTCTTTCATTGTCCTTACTTCTTGTACAAAAAATGTTCTCAAGTTCATAAGTTCCAAGAATTAATTGCTTATGTATTAATATAAGAATTATGAAATGAACTATTTGATTACATTTGAGATAAACATGCCCAATCATTTAAATAAAGAACTGGATGTAATTTTATTCTGAATTATTTTTCTTTATTTTACCATTCTCTTTCAGTTAGGACACTTTAAAGTTTAATAACTTTTTCTAAGTGTTGAAATAGGTTATAGTTACCTATAAATTTCATTTGAGAACAGAAGAGATGGGTAACAAAAGATTAGTTCTAAAAGGGAACAGTGACTTTCTTGGGATTGTTGAATCACTAACACAAGAGAGTATGACATAATATAGAATAAATTCTGTTACACATTCAGCCGATGTTCAATAAAATCTCAGACACAATCTATATAAGGGAAAGATGAAAACAACCAATGTACCCACTGCTAGAGAAATGATCTTTATTAACATAAGGAAGCATCATGCAGTCACTAAAGGTCACACTTGTAAGAATTGGAAATATGTGCATGATTCAATATTAAGTAGTGAAGCTAAGTAAATATAATAAAATTCAAAATGCTATGTACTGTATGATTTTAACTTGTAAACCTAAGTGTCCATGTGGATGAAAATATACAAAATCACAAAATGTATTGAGCTTGTGTAGTGCATGATATTGAAAGTGCACGATTTTAATACATTAATATTTTTAATGTTAAAATATTTGATAAAATATTTTAAACAATTTAAAATTATAGTTTAGAAAGAAGAGAGATGAGGGATATCAACTAGAAAATATAGCGAAAGTTTCATGGTGGCAATGGCCTGACAATTGTTGACTATCGAGAGATGGTCAAATATACCAAACTGCTATGAGGGGAGAGCAATAGAATTGTAGTCTTCAGGGGAAGGAATGGGCCTGCCAGGTGAGCTCTGCCCTGGTTCACATCATCTGAAGCAGAGGACTGTCCAGAGCTTTCAAAAGATTATGATTCAGATTAAGAAGATTCTAATGAAATTGATCATGAAATTGACAGCATAGATCCCAGGGAATAATAAGATGAAAGCGGTGTCTTACAGGACTGTCACACATCTTCACTTGCCTAAAAATAAAATCCATTGCTTTGGAATAGATACATTTCCAGAACAAATAGCTCCCATAATTTGTAAAATTTTTATAATTTGAACACTTCAAATGACAAAATATTTATCACTTTTGTTTCTTTGGTAATTATTTAAGTAGTCCCTGCTAAGTAAGGAAAGTTCAACAAAATGATAGTCTAGCTTTAAGAAATTGTTTCCTGTGAAAAAATTATCCTATGCCAGTTTTATTAAGTAAAATAAAAAATAAAATAAAATATTCAAACCCTTGGGGGTATTTTGGGAATAAATGTTAAAATATGTTCATTCATGATGTTCACTCATAATGCTTTTCTCTTCTTTAAAAAAAGGACATGTCAATAATTCTCTTGAAAATGCATGCAAAGCAAAAGTACTGGTAGAGATATAATTTCCTACTCATGTTTTTGGGTATATTTAATCTCAAAACTACATCATCTTCATGGGGAATGTGTGGTCAAAAGGATTAAACAAGGAAAATGTTCAGTCAGAGAATCTCAGAAATTTTCCTTCTTTCTTCTGTCTTTCTTCACCCTTATAGGGCCATTCTATAAGGAAATGGAAAATAGGTGACTGCAAAGGTTTTTCCCTGCATGGGGGGTTCTAAATGGCAGAAGGGAAACTGCAGGGCGGAAGGAGGAGCATCCCACCCAGCATTCACACCACAGCCTCAAAAGCGCCCCGAACAGACCACTTGGCTTCTTCGTCCTCTTGTGTCTACTTCTCTTTCCCTTCTCTCCTCTTTCTTCACTTTTCACAGAGATGTAATCACAATATTTTGACCCCCTTTCCTTTCCTTTAACGAAATGTAATTTCCACCCAGTTCTTTCATTATTTCAAACCATTAATAATTCTTTTTTGTGCATTTAAACATGAAGTTGAAAGCTGTGTGATATTCAGGTAAAGTGCCTATGTTTCAACTTCTCTGTGTGGGAAGAACTGACTGTCTTAAATGTAGAAGAATGAATTACTTTAGGAAGCTTAAAAATTGTCTAAAGTTACTGAACAGTCGTGAATCAAATTAAGCTTTAAAAATCATCTATTACTGCATGCATCAGAATTTATTTAGGGAAGGACTTTTACACTTTAACATACTCTTATATAACATAATATGGGTCAAGATACAGAATACTTCCAAGACCCCAAAAAGATGCTTCATGCGGGAGGGTCAGTCTGCTCCCATGTCCTTTGTAGAAGCAACTGTTTCAATGTTGAACAACAATAAATTAATTACGTCCTAGAGCGTCCTATAAGTAGCATTATGCAATTCGTATTCTTTCCATAAAGTTTCTTGTAAGGATTTTAGATTAATTCATATCATCTGTGAATCAGTAGTGGGTTTCTCTTTACTCATGCATGGTATTCCATTACGTGACTATGCCACGGTTTATCGGTTGCTGGGTACTTGAGCCAGTTCCAGTTTTTGGTTATTATGAATAAAACCATTATGAACGCCTACGTAAAAATCTTGTGAACACTTTTTCATCTCATTTGGACAATGATCTAGAAGTGTAATTGCTGGCTCACAGGTAAGTGTACGTTTGATTTTATAAGAAATTAGCGGAATATTTCCAAAATGGTAGTATAATTTGGCACTCCCTCCAACAATAGAAGGTAGTTTCAGATGCTTCGCATAATCTGTACTAGTTGATGTCATCATTTTTTTTCTTTTATTTAGCTACCAGGGTGAGTGTAAAGTATTACCTCATTGGATTTTTACTGTGCATCTCCCAGGTGAATGACAATGTTGAACACATTTTCATGTATATATTTGCCATTTATATATTTCTTCTTGTTAAGTACATGGTCAAGTTTTTTTTTCCAATTTTTCATTGAGTTATTTCTATTTTTTGTTATTATACTATAAGTGTTCTTTATACAATATAAGCTGGGTACTATTTTATTTTCAGATATTTATGTACTGTATACAATTTAAACCTCTGAAAGAGTGTGGTGGAAAATCACAAAGAAATTGGTTGTCCTTATTTTACTTAGAGGAATGTCTCACGCAAGTTTTTCTCTGAATGTCTTTCTTAGAGAGAAAGGAGATTTAGTGAAAAATGCTACCTGAGAAGTACACAGAGCTCAATAGGAAATAACATTTCAGATAAAGGACTTGAAAATACTAGCAAGTTGTTTTTTCTTAGAAACTAAGCCTAAGAAAATCTGAGTTCAGTTCTCACCTCCATTACTAATCAACCAGGGCAATGTGTAAACACTTACTATGCACATTTATTCAGAAAAGCCTTATTATCAAATTTCCTAAAATAATCAAACTTAAGAATCAATTAAAGAACATAAAACTAAAGATACTGATTAGTTATATTTGTGGAACCAAACTAAAATGGAGTCAGTATGTCAGGGACAAAATGGAGATGGTCAAAAAATTTAACCTCACCTAACAGGTTACAACTCTGCTCAGAGATCAGCAGAGGATGCCAGCCAACCCCCAAATGCCAAGTCTGTTCATGGTATCTCTGGATGTCCCATTCCCCTGGTTCAGCTACCCTGATCCAAATAAGAAAGAAGACTGCTAGGCAACCAATCAAAAAAGCCAAATCACTTTTGTATTTATCCCATGAAAACCCCTTGGACTGAGCAACTTGGAACTCATTAACCCTATAGCCTTGAACTTTCCAACTTGTAGGTCAAAACTCTTGCAATAAACTCATCTTTCTGCTTTGTTTAACTTAGTATTCAGTTTGTTTTTCCACATGTTGTATTAAAAATGAGGGGAAAAAACACACTTCATTCTGTCCTTAAGAATGAGGTCAAAGTACTCACCCAGCAGCATCCCTGTTTCCCATCAAGGCCTACCTTGTTTAAGTCACTGCACCAAGTCTCTTTCCTTAATTAAAGAAAATATCTCCTGCTCCCCATAATCCTTGTTCTCCAGCTAGTCATGCAACAGAGTATTCAGACGAGATAGGGCCCAATCAGGGCTGTATGGCTGTAGATGCAACAGTCTTCATCATTTTGTAAACAAAGATCCGAATGGTAAATTTTTGCCGAAGTATCACCCTAAGGAAAAACCTATCACTAAACTGAATGTGGGTTTTCTGTGAACTAATGAAAATATGTATGTAGTGCATGATTTATCCTTATTTACTTTTGAGGTCAAAAATCTCAGACCCAAACTCATTGCCTAAATACTTTGAGTTGCATTTTGTTTACTTCAGCCAGGGAGTCATCATTTTAGCCTCGAATGCCTTCTTTCACACAATATTTTTTAAATTTAATCTTCATTATATCTTTTCCATTATCATTTCACATGATATTTTAATTTCCAAGCCATTTATGATCTTTTTAGAAAGCAGCATGACATAAATCTCTAGGAGAAAAAAAATGTGAAAGACTTTTCTTTGTTAAGAATAAAATCACTTGGTTGTTTTTTTTCTTTTTTCCCTTTTCTGTTCCATAGAAAGCCTACAGTAGTCCCTGGAAATCAAGTCTAAAGATAGTCACAGATGCTTTATTTCTTGAAGGTACTCATGTTATCACCAACAAAAAGGTTTTGTAATGGGAAGCAATCTTTCTGAGTGAACAAAGCAAAGTCTGGAGGGAGCTTTAGAGTTAATGAAAGTGAGATACAATCAATCCTATTATTTACAAAGACTTGAGCTGCCTCTCTCAGGGGCAGAGCCAAAACCCTTTGTTATGTGAAGACTGGTTCAATCTCTCAGCCAGAAAAGAATGGTGAGGCAAAGCTTCAAATTAGATTTAGGATTTGTCTGAGAGATACAACCCTCCTTTTTCAACAGCCCTCTTTTTTCCTATTCCTCCCCACCCACATTCACCTAAACTATATCCCTAATAAGGTGTTAATTTAGCATATTTTTCTCCACAACCACCCACACAGAGATATATACTGACATTTCTATAGGATAGATTTAAAGAACAAAAACTTACAATACTCTAGGAATGCTTTCATAATTGTACAGTATATCGTTACAGTAGTGAGAATATTTGGTGGTATGTTGTGTGTGTGTGTGTGTGTGTGTGTGTGTGTGTGTGTGTGTGTGTGTGTTTGGTAGGTGATGTTCATTCTCTTGTTCAGAACAGAAGTGAAAACAATATACTTATGTGAACATAGTTTCCTCATAGTTCGATTTCAGTTTTTGGTTTGAAATAATAAAAATCTGTCATTACCAAACATAATTACCTACCATATCGCCATATTCACCAGACTGGCATTGTAAAATTTGGCTTGTTTTCATAAACTGAATTCATTCTCAATTTTTAAAAATTCCATAGGCAATAAATAAAAGAATATGTATGTCTTTAAAGGCTTTTTCCAAAGAAAATCATCACAAAAACATTTCTGAATCATGGAAGAATCACTGGAAACATGTTTTAACTTCCCAAGTGGGCCTCTCTGAATGAGCCAAAATTCACATTAGTTGTTAACTACTTTATTTAAAAACTGGATCACGGTATCACAGACACACTGTTACAGTGGGGAGAGAAAGACCCAAGTCAGGAGGCTTTTCTTGCCACCCCCGTGGGTTCTTGCCTACAAGAGAATTAATTCCAGTGAGAGACAAACGCGTATAGTGGAAATGAGATAGCAAGTTTATTTATGAAATATATACAAGCATGGACCTGCAAGCAGGCAGCTGGCAAGTCCTAATGCCCCACATGGAGAAGAAAGAAAGTTATTAGTAAGTTAGTGAGTTTGGTCTACACACTGAGCCAAGGCTCCAAGTGGGTACCTAGTTAATCTCTAAGTATGCAGACCATTGGGGCCCAGGAGTTACACACCTCAGCTGGCTTCTAGGTCGTCCTCCTTCTTCTGCATGGGAATAATGTACAGGTACAAAGGCTTTCTCAGCAAAGATTCTCTGTCTTAGTGAAACTGCTACAAAGGCCCCCTTTCCCAGCATAGCCCCCGCTCTTTCTCTTGTGTAATTCCCGCTTGTGATGTTCAGAACACCTGGGAATCTTAGGAACACTGTTACAGAAGCCCCTTTTCTCCGCACGGGCTCAAGGCCTCTCGCCTCCTCCTGCGCTATTTTGTTTGCCATGCTCAGGACACCTGACAGTCTTATCAAACCGAGCTCATGCCTGCTGAGTTAATAGGGGAAGACATGTTTTCCTTTTGCTTCTAACCTCCTGTATGAAGTCCTTTGTTAGGCTGTAATGGCAAGAGCCCTGCCTTTATTTCCCCTCTGGCTGCTCATTCCTGGCGGTTACCTAACCATACCTCGGTACTCGTCGGCTTCAGAACTTGCCATACCCTGTACTTCTCACATTTTGACGAGAAAAAAAAATATTTCAGCACTCAGCCTTGCTCAGGACTCGTCACACTTGCTAGAAATTGTCTGAGTCATGACTCCCCTCTGCAAGAAAAAATGTTTCACTGTTAGATACTTATGGGTTTCAGCACTCATCATGAGTTCCAGAACGAATTAATGGTGAGTACCAAGGTACCACTGCATTTAAATTGAAGTCTTATTAATATTTGCATATGTTACATGTTTTAACATTTAACATGGGTGTTCATGTTTGGCCATAAAAATAGTGAAAAATCCACCAAAACAGGAATCAAGATGAACTTTTGCCTTCTAAAACTTGTCTGATGACACTTGGAAAACTCAGTGGGCAACTCCATAAAGTTTTGGGATCACCTGTGACTCTACAGGAGTGCACTGCCTGAGGGGGGACCCTAAAACAAATCGCGAGGTTCTGGTCCTGGCTGAGAGAAAGAATTTTGACCATTTTCTCCTATTAGTTTTTATAAAGTCACTCATATTTTCTGCTATGAGAATTTCTTCAGTTTTACTTTTTTTTTCTTTTTTGTACATGTGAGAGTTTCTAATACTTCCAGATTCTTTAATCCCTATTCCAAAAACCCAAGATATCCTCAGGATGTTGATTATACACACAATGAAAACCCATCCAGACACATACCAAAGCTAACATTATTTAGAGACAAAGCCATTCAGCTAGGTTGCTTTCAGTTTAACAGAAAATTCAATCAGAAAATAACATTTGAAAAGCAAGAAGAATTATTGCTAATGGATCTGGAATGTTCGGCATCAGATTTGATTTCAGGACTTTTTTTCCCCAAGGACTCAAACACTAGGACAAAGATTCTGTTTCTCTCTTCACATTCTTGGTTCTTTGTCCTGTGTCAGCGCTTTTTTTCAGGCAGATTCTCCCTTTTGTGGTCCCCCGAAGCTGTCAGCAGGCTCCTGGGCTGTCTGCATCCTATCCATCTCTGCAGGGAACTAAAAAGCATCTTCTCCCACAGAACATGTTGACCATGATTGGCCTAGCCTAGTCATATATCCAGTCCTGGACTCACACTGTGAAACACAATCCCACTGAGGCCCCAGAAGCTCTGAGTTAGCTCTCCTTGAATAACCACTTTCCACTGGATTCCCAAATTCAAACTCAACCTATTTATAATAATCTTGAAAGATGTAAAACACCAAAGGAGATGACAGGTCATTAACATGCCATTAGAGAAAAAACTGAGAGCAGTGATGGAAATCCACCATTCAGTGTTTTTTCCTAAAACCTTTCAGGAGTCAGCTTGTAAACATTATTATATTATTTCCTGAGTTCTACTCACCACAGGCGAAGCTAATCCCTCAGGACGTACAATTGTGAGGCGGCAACATTGCTTGTTGCAAGTTCGTGGTTTTTGTGTTGGATGAAATGAAACCAGTGATGGTTAATTTTATATGGCAACTTAGCTGAGCCACGATGTCCAAATATTTGGTCATACATTATTTTGGATGTTTCTGTGAGATGTTTTATAGATGATATAAACATTTAAACCAGTGGACTTTGAGTAAAGTGATTAGCCTCTATAACGAGTGGGCCTCACCCAATCAGTTGAGGACTTTCAAGGCACAAAGACTGGCCTCCCACTGGGAGGAGGGAATTCCGCCAGCGGGCTGCCTTTCACTGCAGCTGAATCGCCTTCCCTGAATCACCTTCCCTGAATCACCAGCCTGTTGGACTGCGGTGTGAATTTGCGCCTTCACAATCATGTGAATCAGTTCCTCAACATAAATCTCTCTCTCTCTCTCGCTCTCTCTCTCTCTCTCTCTCTCTCTGGTTCTGTTCCTTTGGAAAACCTTACTAATATAGAGTTACAAGTCATAATTAGTAATCATAAAATATCATTTGCATAAGTTTACTAAGAAGTGTGTGAGCCTTTCTGTAATTATATCAGGTAGGTAGGTAAGTAGAGTTAGACAGAGAGGTAGATAGATATTTTTATTTATCCCAGTCACTTACCATCCCCCTATCAACCATTCACAGCTATTAAGCAATGGAAACTTCATTGATAAAATTATACTTTAGTTTCTCTGTGAAATTATTAGTATTAAATATATCCACAGCACATTTGCTTAATTTATGACTTATTGAAAACACTGTGGTTCCTATTACCACAGGGAATAAGTTAAAGAGCATTCCCAGGCTTCTGTGGTTTCCTGACTCTCCCTCAGTCTCTCCTCTCCTACACAAAGACCATAATATTGCTTTGTAGTGAGACTGTAGGAAAAGCTTATGTGCAAATATAAGTATTCAGTTGTATTGTATTTTACCTTACGTATTAATCTCTGAGAATTCAAACCAATAATGATATTTCTCTCTAGTAATTTCTTTCCATAATCATTTTTAAACTTTATTTGTATTGTTTACATGATTACCGATGTCCCCACTTATCCCCCTTTGCTCACCCATATCCAGCCCTTGCTGCACCCCTCCCCCACCTCTGGTTTTCACCACACTTGCCTGTGTCTATGGGTCATGCATATATGTTCATCGACTAATCCTTTCACCTTCTTTTATCCAGTCCCCAGCCCTCTGGCAATTGTCAGTAAGTTCCATGTACCCATGCCTCTGTATCTATTTTGCTCATCAGTTTATTTTGTTCATTAGACTCTACATTTACTGTTCTATATAAACCCCTTGGAAAATTTAATATTGAACAATTTTGGTTTATCATTCTGGTATAATTTTTGTGTACTGACTACTTCGTATCTGTGAATTTACTGTTGTTTTAAAATGTCTGCTATATACCCAGCATATAATCATGTGTCTATATAATTAAAATGCAGAAAATTTGACGTTTCTATGCAGGCCATTTCAGAGATAGAGATTCCTTCCTATATTTCCTTATTCAAACTCACCATAATGATTATTTTAGTATGTTTGCCATGTTCCTTTTCAGAAATTACATTTAGGACCAATGGTTAAATTAACTAATTAAACTAAATATAAAATAATTAAAAATAAAATAAAAATTAGAAAGAGTTAAAACTGGGATAAAAGACATTTGACCCTAAAACCCATGTCATTGACAGCAGGACGCTTATTAAGAATACTGTGAAAACCAGATTCTCTTCTAATCTTATCTCCAACTTTCCAAAGCTGTCTCTATACACCTGACAGTGCAAGGACTCACTCTAAGAGAAACCTAAAGTCATAAAATTGTGCGTATAATTTAACAAGTGCCGTGTCTGCTGGAGGCAGCTTCAGTCTTGCTAACATTGCCTACCCTTGCAGAATTCTCTGTACTTTGCCTAAAGAAGCAGTGACACTCTCAATTAATTATAGGGTAAGGTACATTGGACAACTAATAGGAAAGAAAATGAAAATCAGTAGATATAGATTTTAAAATGCTATAATATGTATTGAAATTTACTATTCCACTAGACCATTTCTTTCTGATCTAATTACAGACACATTTCAGGGCCAAAGTGCCACTTTATCTTTCTCTTAGTCTTTCTGGAAGAAGTAGAAGTGGGACAGTCACAGGAACGTTTTATAATATTGCAGTAGCAAAACTCAGTTGAAAATAACAGAATCTCAATTTAGTTTAAAATAAGAAAGTAATTGGTTGAGTTTTGTAAGGGGAAAACCCAGAGGAGAGAGCCAGCCTCAGGTGTGGCTGAGAACTGAGGTTTCAACAGGATCAGCAAGAATCTCGCTGCCTCCTCTGTGAGCTCGCTTAACGTGAGGTAGCAGCAGTCTCAGGCAGGGGCTCTTCTCAGGGTGACAGAAGAGGTCCCAGTGGGTCCAGGTTCTCCTCAACTCACTTACTGGTTCTAATGAGATGGGCCTTCTTCTTCACTTGCTTTGTCACAAAATCCCAAGACTTTTGATTAGCACGCCTTTGGTTATGTTAACACTTCATAGGAAGATCATTATGTGGAATGGGAACCTCTTAGGCAAGAGAGAATGTGATCCTGGAAGAATGAAGAAAGAATTTGGGGCAGGCGAAATTAACAGATGGCAGCTACCAAGGCTCAGCCTCCTTCCTTCAAAATTGGAGCATACAGAATAGGGGATGACTGCAGGAGCAAGAAGTCCGCTTCATAGACGAGGAGGGGCGGGGCTGCTGTAGCTGGCGAAACAGTCACTATTCTGGAGACACTTCCCTTATATTATGATAGCTTGTTAAACTGCCTTACTCACCAGGCTGCAAATTTCTTCTCAGTAAGGATTCTGAATATTCATCCTCAGTGTTCACCAAGTGAATGTTAAAATTTAATATCGGCTCCAAATGAATTATTTAAGACATACCAAAGTTTGTTACCACATGGAAGATACAGACACTATCATATTACTCCAAAATGGAAACTCCAAATATTTCATGAAAAACATTATTCGATTATCATTGTCATTATTATTAACAATGAGAAGCCCTCGAATTTGATTTTCACTTTGATTTCCAAGGGCTTTTATGTACTTGATCTCTTTTATACTTTCAACAATCTTGGGTGTTTCATGGGGTCTTGATTGATACAACTCCCTAAGGCAATGATTTTCAAACTTTTTCATCTCATGGAACACAAAAACTAATTACTAAAATTCTGCAGCACACCAAAAGATATATATTTTTTGCCAATCTGACAAAAAATAGGTACAATTTTGAATTTTTTACACCAGACAGCTAGTGCCGTGTTGGTTGTTGCCATTTTTTATCTGACAATCTAAGGGAGAAGAGATCCGAGCCCCTGACGAAACAGCCAGGTGTTGCATGTTTTAAACATTCTTGAGACATAATGGTTGAAAATCACTGGTCTAAGGGGATATTATTAGGTATCAGAACTGGATCAAAGTTTACATCTTCTGGCTATTAATCTAGATTTATTCCTACCGTCTGTGCTGGGTTCTTCTATATTACATGTAGGCTATAAAAGTATGAGGCTAGAAAATTTAAAAATGAAATAAGCTCTGAAACAGGGGAAGGTGTTCAGAAGATAAAAGGTAATACAACAAAATCAAAAACCAATAGAGCCAATAAGAACAAAACAATAAAAACAGGAACAATAATAAAATAGAATTTTAGACAAAAGAAATTGGTTTACATTACAACTTCATTGGTTCTTGGTACTTGCTGGCCATATGACCTTGGGCAAATTAACCATAGAAACTCATTTTTAAGCTCTGTCACAATCTGGTACAGGGGGAATGTCACACATTGTTCTGATATGAAAATCAAAATGGCCACAGGCAGAAAGGGGACTAAAAAGAGGAAGACAAATAAAATAGCAGAGAATCACCCCACTCCAGAATATATGCCAATTAGAGTCGCCCTTAACAATTCATAGAATCCATTTAGGAACGACCAGCCCTAAAGCCAATATCCTTCAAGCCATGTCTGTGTAAAAGCATTGTGCTCCTCCTATCAGTAGTAGAAACACAAAATACAATTTCTTGCCTGTCTCAGGGCACATTTCTTAACAGTTACTAAAATAATCACTGAAAATCAGTACTATACAATAAAGTCCTATACAATAAAAAAACAGTCATAGTGCTCACCACCCCATAATATTCCCATTCCGGTGAGGCAAGACCTAGAATTAGTGACACCCATAGGCAAGATGTAATTTGTAATGATAGATAATTGGCCCCAAAGCTAATACTTAATGTTACAAGTCTTTATGTGTAAAGTAGGGATTCTTAACCTGAATACTTCAGTGGATTTCAGGGGAATAGTGAACCCCAAAACTGAATAAAATTTGTATATGTATATACTTAGGGTCATTTTTTGGAAAGAGAGACTTATATCTTTCAAACGGACTCCAAGGGGTAAGGTTATAAACCACTGTTATAAAGTTTCACTATCGTCCTACAAAAGTACCTCTCACAGAATGCTTAAATACTACTAAAACATTGTCTTCAATCAACTAAGCACACTTAGTAAGCCTTTAGTGTGTCTAATATTAAAATATATTAATTTTAACATTAAATATTGGGTTTCTAAATTTTTTTGTCTCTAGTTAAGAATGTGCATTTATCTGAGCTGAATTACATTCAAATGTTTCTTGGCTTACTCAAAAAATATCTTGCAATATCATTCTTACTTCCTTTCCACTTAAACTGAAATTGGAAAATACTCCCAACTGCATTCTTCATCATATTTACAGGAGAGCAGTTAAATGAAACCAATCTCTGTGGTAATTCTGTCCGATGTTCTCTCTTACTGGGGGCACATTGCCAGAGTTGGCTAACACCCAGCCACCCTGTGTTCCTGAGATAAAGCCTGTCCTGACCACCACAGACTGAAGACCTCTTTTTCTTATGGGAATTCTTTTAAAACTTACGATTGATGCCTCTCAGCTGGCAATTAATCATTTTCTTCTCTGCTCCATAACATATTTCCTAACAGCTGCCTTAATCCTAACTCGAATGAAATTAATTGGCGAATATGTTACTATTTATGTGGCATTAGTGCTCCACTAATCAAAAAATTATGAAAGGGCCTTTTCTCTTCTTTAAGAGCTGATTGATTTTTTTTTCCCTCCAGAAAGTATACTTTTTTATGGCGTGACATTTCTATTTAGTAAATGAGGCTTGGGTCCCTCACAGTTGGAAAGAGCTGCCCTTCAAAGGAGAAAATACACCCACATGTAATAATCTGGAGAGACAATTATTTAGCTAAATGAAAGGCAATGGTGAGTTTTATTCTTTAGCTAGAATGTGACGGAGTCATAAATGCAGTTCAGCAAATGTGCTCTCCTTGCCTTCCCTTGCGTTTCCCTTTAAATTTAACTTCCACCTCCTACTAGGAAGTACACTGATCTTAGAATGGAAACAGACGGCTTTCGTTCTTTTCGCTAGAACATTTCTTACCACTGAAATGTTTTTTTCTCACTGATAACACAAGTCTACACCCAATTGGCTTACTTCAAAAAATTATTAAGTTATCAGATAGGAAATATACAGGGCATTCCCTTTGTAAACTAAGCACTACACATGTGCAAAATACTGCAATATCATTGTTCGATTTGATCTTATATTGAAATCAAAACTAGTGCTGCATATATCAGTGTCCAGAAAGCAGGGGGGCCAGGACTGAGAGTATTAGTAGGTACCAGGCAGTCATGAGTCACCCTGAGCTACATACCCTTAAATCTCAAGGTCTAAGGCAGAGGTGACAACAGAGTGTACAGTTCTCACAGCTATTGAGTGACAGAGCTGGCATTTCACCTGACGATCTTGTGCCAGAGGTCGCACGTTGAGCCACTTCTCACCTCTACTGAGTCTCACTACAGACAGAGGCCTGTGTCGGCCTCCGCAGTTCCTCAGGGCCCATTTCCAAGCTGCTCATTAAAGCCCATCTCAACTAATTTTGCACCTGGTGTTTGTTTTTGTAAATTTCCCCCAAATGTAAAAGCTAATAGGCCTTATTAATTTACATTGGATCTTTGTTTTTCAATGACATTTTTTGAAAAATTAACTCAATTGTTTTAGAGCCCTGAAATAAACGCCCTGTTTGTTGACCTCGTCCTGGTCCATGGGGTACACAAGAGCCTCCATCTACCTGGGATCTGCAGCACCTGAATTCAGTGATAGGTTGCTTGAAATAAGCCAATTTGGGCGTATTCACACCACGAAAATAGGCAAATGCTGCAAACCGGTCCCGCATCCCCCCACATTTCTCCTTTTCCCATTCCACTTCCCCACAGCTGTAGTTAATCAGTTACCAGCACACCACTAGAATTAGACATCTGGGTTTATATGTTATAGTTATAACCTTGAATAAATTATTTAACGACTCCGACACTCAGTTTTTTTCCTCTGTGAGATGGGGAGAGCAATGCTACCTACAAATAACATAGTTCTGGGAATTCAATGAGACCATCGTCTTTGAAGTGTTCCTACCAGTTTCTGGTTCCTGCAGCTTCAGGTCCTGATCAGCAAGTATCGGTCTATGGATCTCTCTGGATGTGCCCATCTCTCCAGACTTTAGTGTGACAGTTTGCTCTTCAATCTTAGCTCTCTGAAAAGACCAAAGAAAGTGATTGATTTTACTTTTGTCTGGATTTTTCTAGTTGTAAGGACAAAATTGATAAATTTCAAACTCCCTTATGTATATGGGAGTTTTAGCTGATTTTTGTAGCCTCAAGCATTAATCTCACTCTGAAGTCCCAGCCGTCTTGCCTTAAGAAAAACTCCAATAACACGACTATCATAAGGCAATGCAGAATTATTTTAAAATAAATTATAACTAAATTTTGACCCTGATAATGCTTTTTCTAGACAAAACACATCATTGGAATCCTTGTACACTTTATCTTTATTCCCTTCACTCTTCATCCCAGAGCCTGTGGATTCCAGATACTGAGACCTTCCTGTCTTCATCAAAATGTATTTTCTTTGTGCTCCAATTTTTCAAAGTATTCTATCCCATGGTAAAAATCTATTAAATTAGCTCATTGAAATAACTGGCTTAGTCATAACCTCCCCTCACTGATAACAGTTTTGTTTTACTGGACTGGGCACTGACGACAACATTTCCTTGTGCTTCTCAGTACTGCCTACAACTGCTCCAATATGACACTTTGAGAAACCGAAAATTAAAGTAATCAGTAGTTAGTTTCATGGAACTGATTAAGATGCACATCACAGATTAATGATTAGGGTGATAAACAAATGAATGTGACCGGTGAGTGTCCTGGAAAAAATTTTAGGATGGCCCTGAAGATCCAGTCCTGAGGTGCAAGCTCTGTAAAACCCTCTGCCCTTGGATTAGACTGATGAGGTAGTTGCTCACTTGATTAGGGCAAGTGAGATGCAAAGTTGATGTGATTTTGCAGATGTGATGAAGGTTCCAAATCAGCTGCCTTTGAGTTAATCAAAAGGGAGGTTATCCTGGGTCAAACTCATGTAATCAGACCTCTGTCAAGAGATTTAAAGTAGAGAGATTCTTCTGATGGCCTTGAAGAATACAAAAATCTGTAATGGGAACGGCCTGTGGAGCAGGGCGAAGACCTGAGAGAGCTCTCTCGGAGTTGCGAGTGCTCCCCAGCCAATAGGTAGCAAGAAAACAGGGACCTCGATCACACAGTCACAGGTAACTGAATTCTGCCAACAACCTAAGGAGGCTCGGAACCACATATTTCCTTAAGGGAGCCTAAAGATGAGGTCATATGCGGCCGACGCGCTGCTTACAGCTGTGTGAGACTCTGAGCAGAAGACCCTGCCCAAATTACTAGACCCTTGGCCCATGGAAACTGAGATAATAAATATGCTGTTTTAAGCCATTAACGTTGTGTTATTATTATTTTTTTGTAACATAGAAAACCCATACATGTCTGCAAAGAGGAAAACACAGTCCCTGGTAGGTCTCTTTGCTTCCTTGAGAGAGGATGTTCCAATCTGTGGATTGTGCCCTGGCAATATAAAAATCAGGTGACATGAAAAGCTGGCAACATTAATAACTATTCCAGATCTCCATGTCATCTGCCACTGCTGCATCAACAGCTCCCTCAGTTCGCTCCTCAGCTATCAGTGATAAAGGAGGAAATATCCCAATGGCCCAAGCTTTGGGGCCATAGATAGGTCAGCTTGGTATGTGGGTGTGAGGTAAAGGCAGGTGGTGGTAATTTCATTGCAGCCTCACTAATGAATGGCCTGGCAAGAACAACTGACTAGAACTTCAGAAAATGTATCAATTTTTCCATTTTTTGTGGACAGATAAGTGTCCCAAACTTAGAACGTACAGGAACACATGGGCAGTATCAAAGTGGCCTGGCTGGGTAGTTAGGGATGACAAAGAAAAAAAATTGGAAAATTTAGGGCAGAGGCATGTGGATAAACATATGGAATGGATACAATGTATAAACATCCTTATGTCACATGTAAACTCCCACCTGAGAGTACTTGCAATCAAGAGGCACAGAAATAAACAAGTAGATAAAATAATTTGCCAGTTGATACAAAAGAGCCCCTGCCACCTTCGTGCTGGCATGCTCTGCGCATGAATAAGGGGCCCCAGTGACAGAGACAGAGACTGTATATGGATTCAACAACATGCTCTGCCCCTTTGCAAAGACCAAGGATCTACTGCCATTGCTCATTGATTGACATGCCAACAGCAAAGACCAAAGCTGAGCCCCCAATATAGGACATTTCCCTTGATAATACTGCTTGCCAGTTAGTGGTAAGGTGACTACATTGAGCCAGTGATTCATTATGACAGGAGTAGACATGCAAGTTGGATATGAGTTTCCTTTTCTGAAGTAGGGCCTCGACAAGCCCCACCATATAGGGTTCATGGAGCATTGGAACCATTGTCACAGGATTTTGTATAACATCATATCTGTCGAGAGTACACTTGTGCAGTAAAGAAGGTGGGAGAAAAGCACTGTGATCATGGATCCACGGGTCATATTCCAGAAGTCATCACCCAGAAGCTGCCCAGCCAATGGAGTATTGAAACAGTTTACTGAAGGCACATTTGCAACTCCAGCTCAGAAATGTTACTCTGTGAAGATGGGGGTGGTCATCAACCAGAAAGTAACTTATCCATGGAATCAAAGAATTTATATAGTGTTGTCCCCAGCAGTATAATGCAAG
The DNA here is from genome assembly GCA_004026545.1 of Mormoops blainvillei. NCBI lineage: Eukaryota > Metazoa > Chordata > Mammalia > Chiroptera > Mormoopidae > Mormoops > Mormoops blainvillei. The sequence continues at coordinate 25,118 of PVJD01003870.1, forward strand.
GGTCCAAGAACAAAGGGGTGAAGGCAGAGGTGACCCACTCATCACCCTCTCAAAGAACCACCTGGGGAATTGGTGCTTTTTGTCTTCACAGTGCTGAGCTCCAGGGTTAGATGTCCTGGATCCCAAAGGATGAACACCTACCAGGGTTTGAAACAAGCATCTTGTTGACTATTAGACAAGGCTCTTACCTGAGCACTGCAGGGTCCTGGCATTCATGGACCAGCAGGTAAACAGCAAGACCTTTGTTCCTTTAGGAGGAAGCAGGAATGTGTTATATAATAGAGACAGGGAAATAGGCTTGGCATCAAGGTGATCCTCTTGGTTGCCTCTCAGCGTTCCCTTGTTCGGATCTTACAGTAAATAGACCAACAGCATCCGGGTGTGAGAAAGCTGTGCTGAGCGGGGGCCCAGGTCCTACTGAATGAAAAAGTTTTCATCTGTTCCCGTCTTCTTTGTACTTCTGAGAGCAAGAACAACATTTTTATTCATTTTAATTTTTCAAAGTATACATTTTAACTTTGTGATTTATTATTTTAAGAATTACTAAGAATGGTTACTCAACTCCAGCTCAGATAGGTGAGGTACATTCTTTCCTAGTAGAAAAAAAAAGAATTAAACAAGAGCAAGATGCTATTTGCAATTTACTTTAGAAAGTAAATATTTATGATGCTATAACTTGGGAGGAAAATATTGTCCAAGAGCAACATTTTGATCCTGACTGTTGATTGTTTTGCTTGACCTTTAAAAGCAGAGAGTTTTAAGCTTCACAAGCGGGGCTCCAAACCCCACTGAGGAGAACGGAAAGGATAGAGTAACAACGGAGAGCAAAGGAGTGTAAATTATAAGAAAATATTATGAACAACTAAGTGCCAACAAATTGGACGATCTGGACAAAATGGATAAAGTCCTAGAAACATACAATCTTCCAAAATTAAATCAGGAGGAATCAGAAAATCTTAATACACAGATTACAACTAATGATATTGAAACAGTAATAAAAAAATACTCCCAATAAACAGAAGTCCTGAATGGGATGATTTCACAGGGGAATTTTACCAAACATTTAAAGAACTAACACCTATCCTCCTCAAAATATTCCAAAAAATTCAAGAGGAAGGAAGATTCCCAAGTTCATTGTAAAAGACCTGCATTATCCTAATTCCACAGCCAGATAAAGACACTACGAAGAAAGAAAATTATAGGGCAATACTTAATTTACACAATGGAATACTACTCAGCCTTTAAAAAAAAGGAAATCTTACCCTTTGTGACAGCATGGATGGACCTAAAGAACACTTTGCTAAGTGAAATAAGCCAGAGAAACACAAGTACCATACGATTTCACTTACATGCAGAATCTAATGAACAAAATAAACCAACAAACAAAATAGAAATAGTCTCATAGACACAAAGAATAGACTGAGAGCTGTCAGAGGATAAGGGGTTGGGGGCTGAGAGGAAAAGATGATGTGATTAAGCAAAGGAAAATAAAAACCCATAGACACAGACAACAGTATGATAATTTAAGAGAAGGAAGGTAGGGGGAGGTAGAAGAGGATACAGAGGTTTTAAATGGTCACGGAAGGAAACTTGACTTGGGGTATGAGCACACAATACAATATACAAATGTGTATTAGAGAATTGTACGCCTGAAAACTATATAATTTTATTAACCAATGTCACCCCAATAAAGTTTAAAAAAGAACTGGGGAAAAAGAAGTAGTTTAATTTTCATGACATGTATTAAGATGATAAAAGGCTTTTAAAGTAATTTTCTCTGAGGAACAATAGTATTTTGTCACATAACCTATCTTAGAGGACCCTTAAATTTTTACCTGTTAAAATTATGTATAATCTAAAAAAATACAAACAAGTCTAATAAATATTCTCAACAAAAAAGTGAGGTTCATAAAGTCACTTGGAATGTTTATTTTTGAATTTTCCTTTTCCTTCCCATTTTTGTAAAGTAAAATAGTAGAGAATTAAGATAGGAAAATAATTTTCAAATCATTTGGTTCAGCTACCTCATTTTAAGAGAAAGAAGTTAGAAAGTTTATTTCAGCTACCTAGGGTCATGCTGCTAATTACTGACATAGTTCCCAACACATGTCAAAATCTATTGTAAAATGTTCTCTTCCACAGTGTTCTTGGAATAATTATAGCAAGTGTTATTTATTCCATATTTCTTAACAAATCCCTTGTTTTTGTAATTCATGTGCCTGTTTTTTAAAATATCTAACAAAACTTTAGCTTACAGTCTGAATTTTTTCCTTGAAAAATATTTCCCAGATATAATATTTAAAAAGGCTTGCTTATCATGTGCCTATTTAATATTAAAATATAAAACAATTGCATGTAGAAAAAGACTGTTCACCTAATATACCCTGTTTTCTGATTCACAAGATATTTAGAATTTCTCTTCCATATCTCTGACCCAAGGATACTGCTTCTAAGGATACCAATACCAGCAGCTCAAAGAAGATTTTAAAATTTTTCAGAGTTCATTTGAACAAAAAACCTATTCAAAGGGGGCAGTGCCAAACTGAAAGTGGTTAGGGGAACTTCCCCGACAGGCACTTTGGGAGAGATTTTTGCAGAGAAAAGACAGTGACAGAGTAAGGAAATGATTGATCGGCTGTAGCTTAAAGACTGGTTGACTGTGATTGGTGTCCTTAAATTTTCATTTTTGTAACATTGAGGCATTTCCAGGCTTAGATTGCAGTTTGCTGGCATAGGCCTACGGGTACTAAAGCCCACTTTAGTCTAATGGTCTCCTTTTTAAATTAACGGTATGAATATAGTAGATTCCTTTTGAAATTCTTGTTTTGCTTAGATTTTGTATCTCTTAGATCTTGGATAATTTTTGCTAGATACAAGTGTTTTTGTTTTTAATTCTTACTTGAACTATTAGTGATTTGATGGAGTTTGTTAATGTTTAGAAAATTTCTAGCCCTGGCTAGTGTGGCTCAGTGGATTGAGTGCCAACCTGTGAACCAAAGGGTCGCCAATTCGAATCCTAGTCAGGGCACATGCCTGGGTTGCAGGCCAGGTCCTCAGTAGGGGACATATGAGAGGCAACCACACATTGATGTTTCTCTCCCTCTCTTTCTCTTCCCCTTCCTCTCTCAGAAAATAAATAAATAAAATCTTTTAAAATTTAAAAAAAAGAAAGAAAATTTTTAATAACCTATGATTGCCAATTTTTCTCCCTGGGATTTGTTTGTCCTTTCCTCTTTTTCTTTGCAATTACATGACATCTAATAGATTAAATTTATTAGAATTTGATAGCTTTAAAAAAAATCTAGTAGCTGTAAAATAGAATGAATAAGTTCAGATTAATTTAATTTTTTGGTCATTCTTCACTCCATCCCTTTCCTACCATAATTCATCTCCATTATTTCATCACAGACATAATTTATGCTTTGAAAAACATGAGCATTGTGATGTAGTGTATTTACATGACATCTCTTTTTCAGTGCTTTATAATTGAATTATATCATTATTATCTTTTTTTAGCTTACTGACACAAATGGCATTTTATGTACTTATTGCTTATTGTATAGTATGCATTTCATAATGTTTTTCACAGATGGAGCCAGAAAGTGAATCATGAATTGCTTTTTATATGGTTTATTGCTATTGATATGGGTGCTACAAACTTCAAAAATAAGTACATTTCTATTTCTATTTTTATTTACAAATGATTTATATGACCATTACAAGAGAGGGATCTGTGTGGGTAATAAGATGCATTCTATCTGCTGTGGCTTATTAATATCGTGCTAATAATAACCCTTTGCATTTATGTTTCATATTTCTCTTGGGAACTTCAGAACTTTCCTGTGATTGGTGCCAGGGAATTACAGCTGCTCCTGTCTGAGAGCATTATATATTACTAAATAATATATAATTTAATGTAGGACATCATATATTTATCCTCAGCATGCTTTAAGAGCACTTCAATAAGAAATATAGTTACTAGGAAATGTATTGTTTGAATCTTAGGTATAAATAGCTTCAGCATTAATCAATTAGGCTGAAGTAATAAAACAGTAATGACAACTCATGAGAGAAGTAGGTATGCCACATTCTTTGAGAAAGCAAGTTAAAAATCCTTAGCTCGAAGTAGTCTGGGTACACAGTTATTCATTTCCCCCTCCAGGTCATACAAGAATGTGTTCACCTTTTAACTTTTTTGCAGACCTCCATTTATATCATTTTACATCACTTATTTTTAAAATACCCTCCACTCAGTCATAAACTCAATTATCAAAATGGGCTGTGGCAACAGGCAAAATGGACTTATGCCTGTAAACTCTGGTACAATGCCTCTCATGATATCAGTCTTTATAAATCAGCATCAAAATAAAAGAAAGACTCCTTCAAGATTTTCCTACTTCATGAAAAGTTTGATGGCAGTTACTTTTAATTTCAGAGAAACCTATACTTAGAAAGGAATCTATTTAGCTAAAAGCTTGCCTACTATAAGCTTGACATTATGATCAGAAATGAAAAGTACCACAGATGGCTAAAATAATTGATAGTAACAGAAAAAGTCCTAAGCACATCCTCTAATATCAGTAAAAGAATAATTTAAAAACCTTGAAAATAGACAAACTAAAGTCACCATCTTCATTCAATTGCGAATTTCTTAAAGCCCATTTGCAGCATATTTTTTTCTCCCAGATCTTCAGAACCCCTAACCCTGGTGCACTGTATCCTTAGCTGAAATCTGGTGGCTGGGATATTTGCTGAGAATGCCCCAGAAAGTCTTACCCTTTTTAGAACTGTGCCACAAGGCAGGTGTTTTCCAGTTTCTGAACATCAGAAGCTCTTGTCTCTGTGTTTAATTTTTGGAATAGTAGTCTTTTGTTTGAAAATGGTATGCCAACTAGATAAATTTGTTTACACGGATGTATTTTAGATGATCATTTCTCTCTATATTGTGATTTGTAAATAATATTTTTACATCTGAAAGTGATTAGTCTTCACACAATACATTAACCTAATGATTTCCAACTTTTTCTTTTTAACGAAATATCATCTTTTTTGCCATTTTCAAAGACAATCATATGTTTTCTCTATATACAAAACAGGTAAAATTAGAAGTGCTCTGGAGAGCAGAACACAGTAACAACACTTTGACTTTTGCTCTTTAAGGTGGTGTTAGTGTAAGTAGCTAGATATTAATAAAGGAAGGGTGCAAAGGAAATCAAACATTATTAAGCATAATCAGCTAGGGGGTATAACCTGTTTAACCAGGAAGGTACAGCTTCACACACTCCAAGACATAGCAGCATTGCCCCGCCAAGGGGATTAACACCACCCCTGCCCCCATGTAGGAGATCGCTCACTCTCTGGTACCAGGTTGTTGTGCAGGGGGCAGGGCTAAGCACATGGGCAGTGGCAGTCAAAATGGCACCATAGGAGGAACTTCTATGCTGCGTGTGTTATAGGAGCCAAGATGGTGACCATAGAGGCCTGTTTGTCTAGCCCGGGAAAGGGGTCAATAGGTGAGGGAACAGACCCACCAGAAGCCTGCAAAAGCTTGGGAAGTTGCTTGGTTATTTTGAAAACGCGCCTGGCCCGTCCCGAGCCTGAGATAATACAATTAGCCTAACACAGCTTCTCGCTGTTGCCCAGTAATGCCCGTTCTCTCCATAGCAGTCATACGGAGTGAGCAGCCACCTGGGTCTCCAAAGCACCAAGCTTTAATATGACACAGAAATGCTGGACACTGGCTTTTGTTTTGGCCTTGATGAAGACAAGACTGGACTTTTTCCATGGCAGGATGGGTAGAGATGGGACATTGGAAACCCAGGGGCAGCCTTCTCACCATACCACAATCTGCCCCGATCTTCAGCCTATAAGATAATAAATTTCTGTTGTTTCAAGCCACTGAGTTTATGGTAATTTGTCACAGCAGCCATAGGAAATTAATACAATTGAGCTACTTAAATCAGAGCAAATTAACACAGGATAAGAAAACAAAATCTGGTCAGTTCTTTTTGAACTGATCTTACCCTAAAAACTGACTTGATTTTGTTAACAATTGAGGGATAGAGAAGAAAAATACTGAGAGGAGAATGGATCCATCAGCAGAATTAGCACGTTAATTGTTTACATAGTTGGCTGTGGACCATTCCAAAATCCATAGGCCCCCAGCCCCACACTGCTCTCTCCCCTTCAGACTATGTATTCACATGTCTGTCCCAGGTCCACTTCATTAATTGTTTTGATGGCTTTTCTGCTTTTGCATAAATAATTGAAATTACTAATACTGGAAGCCAAAAAGCAGTTTTGGTTGTTTTAACTAAACTTTTTCCACTTTTCCCCAGTTTATTAAAAATTTAGACCATGATGAGCTGAGTTAGAAACCTGCCTTTTCTACTCACAATGATATCTCTTGGCCATGTTGCTTAGCTTACTCATCTATAATATAGGAAGGTAGAGCTATTATAAGCCTGGTAGAAACTAGTTCCAAATATGTGTTCAGTAACGTAAGGGGATTCTTTTTTTTTTTCATTTATGAAATTGGATGCCTTATTAACTTGTTAATTTAAGGCTCTACATTTTACTGTAGTAAAAAGCATTTGAATATTTAGCTCAGCCTGCTGTAGTGTAAAAAGCATTGGATATGAAGATAGACATCTGTTTGACCTTGAGAATTTTCCTTAAGCATTTCGACCCCCATTTCTTTCTCAGTAATATGGAGATAATGAGAAATGTGAAAATACCATGACCACTTTCCAGCATATCAATAAATGTTATTTTCTTCTCCCTTTAAAAAATAATGTACTTTAAAATTTTGGCAGAATATATTATTTTGAAAGGACAAATGAAAGTAAATACTGTGGTTGGTTTCACTTAATAGCCATCACCAACAAGATAAAAAAAAAGTCTTAGAACAGAAATTTTTGGTTCTCTGAATTCTGATAATGACCACGGCCAATAGGATTTCACTCAATGTATTGCCACTTGAAATTCATAAGTAAATATTTCAAAGCTTATGAAACACAGTTATTTAAGAAACCCTTAGAATTTTAGCATTCACGTACAACGTTTAATCTATGTTAGCACTATTCCCCACCCACACCTCTGAAATATAATAAGCAGATCAAGGGAAGAAAAGGAGGGATGAAAGCCTGCAGGGGGTTCACCTGACCTGATCTGAAAAACAAATCTCTGCCTTGGTTCATCTTCTCTGACAAACTCTGCCCAATCCCACAAGATCCCCACATGGAAACCAATCTTACATCCATGGGTCCAGACACTGAAACCTCCTGAATAACTACTCTGTACTCCCCCATCTGAGATACCGCATAGAGTACGTCATGGTGTGGTCTCACTAAAGTAGGTAGTAAACTCACAGTCGCTTCATCAGTGGGTTATTCTCTTCTTTTGGGACATCGGCAATCACTTTGATAATCTAAATGACTCTGGGTGAAAGATGGTGACAGTGACCTCCTAAACTAAAAAAGAAAAAAAAAAAGATTGTGCAGTGGAGAGGAGGATATGAAAGAAAGACTTAAATGGTGGAAGAGAAAATACAGCTGGCAAAAACTACATCTGTTTTTTGATGTTTTTAAAAATCTCTTCTATAGTGTAGAAAAGAAGTGGATACTGCATGACTCGATCTTAAAACAAAATGCCCTCACAAACCAACAGGAAAACAAGCAGTCCCAATTCTCTGAAAACAGTATAATTGTTTAACTCTCACTTTCAGTAAATAACCTCTTGCCTTAGCAATCAGAAAAACTTCATTTTTTTCCCTTTGCTAGCTCTTTGGTGTAGATGACCCTTGTATTTTCACTATAACAGACTAAAGTTATTTTTCAATATAACAGATTAAAGGTATTTTAAAAAACTTTTTGCTCCTCAGGAAGCTGTATATATTTTACGGAATAGGAGAAACAAAGAGTGGGGTTTTTTCTATGAAAATTGTTTAACTGTACCCAGTATTTTTCCTCCAGGGATTTAGGTCATGTCTCTTTCTGCAAATACTAGAAATGGCTTAGAAAATGAAATACAGTGTGAAAGAAGATATGTAAGGCTACAGCAGACAAGAGCTTAAATAAATGAATTAAAATGCATGTGGGGTGAAGAGATTGAAAGTATTTGGTGCTGAGTTAGATGCTAAGTTTTCTGATAGTTACTACATATAAATAAGAGCAACATAATGGGTTATATAGCTTTTATGTTTTACTCTGAAGGTCAAAAACTAGAAACTCTTGTAGGATTAGTAAAATTATTGCGAACATTCAACATCTTTTATAAAACATGGGCTCTTAACACATCAGCCCTGTTGCCTCAGGGCAACAGTGACACATCTCTCTAATGTGTCCTGCTTCTTGTTTCCCTTTTGCAAAATGCTGGCAACTGGGTCATTCTAAGAATGACATTCAGATGTAAACACCACAAGCGAAAACACAAAATCCAGGTATTCTGTCGTGAGTGTCTGAGGAGATTTCAGATTTTCTAATAATTATCTGATCTTGGTACATCATCTGTCTCTTTTTATATATTACTTTCTTTAAATCCAAAGTGATAAGAAATTGTATACTCCACAAAATTAAGTTGTGTAAAATTTTTAATTAGTTCTTCATGCTAAAACGTTTACCAGTGCAACAGACAATGAGAAGATGTGGAGAAAGAGAACAATGAGAAGGCATTTCATAATTTTCCAAGATAGGAAAATCAGCACTTTATTACTGCAATTTAACCAAGTTTTAAATCAATGGATTTTCTCATTTATAATCTTTTTGATGATTCAAACAAGGAAGCCATTCCGGAAAAAAAACTGTGTGTGATGATTTAAGTCCAGTCTCTTCATGAAATAATTACATGTGTGCTCACCTTATTCAGACATGTGTCATCCATGACATGTGCTCCACGCATACTTAAAAAGTGGCTGCACTCAGCCTACTTCTAAATTTCCCACATTAGTTAATACATTGGATTAAGGATGTGATTTGAAGACGGTTTTCTGTAGAACACAGGCTGTCGTTTATAAAGGAAGAACACAGCTTTATGAAGGAAGAAACCTGGCGAACACAAAACAGAGGAAATGTCAAGCGAGTAAATAACACTCTATGCAGTGATTTAAAGTACTAAGACACAAATTTGATTCAAACACACACAAAAGAAAGATGTCTGTGTATTTTGATCACATTGCTAAGATATAAAGAGCTCAGGTTTCTTATGGTTGTTAATCAAATAAAATGTTTTTCCAGCTGGTCACTTTACCTTATTCTCTTTTCTCCAATTGGTTCTTAAATTTGATCATTTAATCATGAGGCTGATAAAAAGACCTTTAACTCTAGTGAATGGAGGTATAGAACATTCAAGCCGTTTGCACGTGGATCATTCATAGTCAGATGAGAGCAAGGCCAGATTTTCTGATTTCCAATGTTGGACTTGGTCTCCTAGCAACACTTTCTTTTTGGATGCTGGTTCAAATACCCAGTTCCTTCACTAGGAATGATATTACTTCTAGAAGCACAGTTTTCCCTACCAAATTAAGATTTGTCAAGTGGAAGTTTTACAAGATCTCCGTATCAGATGCAAAAAAAGATTTTTTTAAATGGTTTTGACATTCCTTAACATAGAAGCAAAGATTATCAATGTCTGCCCCCACCCCCACCCCCACAGACACACACCCTGTAAAAATGCATGGAACTGTAAAACCCAAAGAAATTTTCCTGGCTGGAAACCAATTATGTATGTGAGAGAGAACTAGAGGCTGAGAGAGGAACACTTGTTAGTTATTTAAGAGCACAGACCCAACTACTCTGGAGGATTTGGGCCTGATAAAACAGTTTGAAAAAAACAGAGACAGAGGAACCGGTAAGGGAGGCTCTGACTGGATAGACAGTAGAGAAGGAGAGTAATGAGGAGAAATGGTGTTCTGGAAATCAAGCGAAGGAAGCCACTCAAGGAAGGGTGGTCAACTATGTTGAATGCTGGTATCATGTGTGCCTCTAAATGATTTGCAGACACCTTAACCCTTATTGGAATCTATCTGAATTAGTCAGGTAAAAAGTATTACCAATGTCGCTCGATGAAAATTAGGTTGAGCACTTCTTAGAGTATTGGAGATGTGAATATACATGCCATGCCCTAGGAACATGCAGCCAGATATGATCCCATGCTCTTTGAAGCTTTTCTCTCTTGTGTGGAATGAATGAGAGAGAAGAAGAATAAGCATCACTGGCAGTAAGGATCCCACAGTGTGAGTATCTTTCTCTTCTCCAAAGAATATTCATTAATTCATGTAGCCCAGGTAGAATAGGAGATTTTTCTTTCAGTCTCAATGTCATGGTAAACCTCCCGCAGTGAGAGTTTTAGAGGTTTCAGTTGTTTTTTGTGTGTAATTTCAGTCAGTTCAGGATTCTCAGGAGACAACTATTTAGGTGAAATATAAATCTAGCTTGAGGTTCTTGTGAGACTAAGATTACAGAAATTCATAGTTCAGAGTCTTTCCTAAAAATTTTCTTAACATTTCACATCTAGTAAATTTTTAGCTTTTGATTGGAGGTTAATTTGTTTCATGACTTTTTAATAGTTTTAGAAAATCCTCAAGCTGTCTATGAAGGTTTTTCCTTTATACTTTTTTTCTACCTTAAACACTGAGTTGTTCCCACAGAGAGGATTTTTTGGCATAGTTTTATCACTTGAGCGAATATAAATTAATACCACACAGCCTTCAACTCAATACTTCAATACATTTAAAATGATTATCAAAACCTTTGAAATAGTGAAAACTTGGATGGGAAATTTTTAGAGAAGAGACTCAAGTATCTCAGCTCCATCTCGAGGGAGTGTGAAGAAAGAGTGGGAGGAGGGAGAGATAATTTAAGAGAAGAGGAAAAAAGAGGAAAGACTAGAAAAGAAAAACCTGTTGGAGAATATTTGATACCTGGGGCTTCAGTCTATAGTTCCCACCTCTGTTCCTCTATTTCCCTCTTCCTTCCTCCCACGGTTGCTCTCAAGTAACATTCTGTGTTTAGAATTCTCTCGATGAGGGGATGACCTTGTCATTCACTCTTTTCCACTTCCTTGGAGAACAGAAGAAAACTGAGAAAAAAGTCCCTCTTTCTTTACTTCTTGATTATGTTAATTATTTAAATAACATCTTTTTATTATAATTTTAATATTATACTTAAAAAGATTAACACACACACAAATCACTCAGCATGGAAAATCATGCACTATTCTTCAAGTTTCAAAGCTACTCATCAGATTTTACAATGTTAATAAATATGGTGGAAGCATTGATGCCAAGGTCAGGCAGTGGTTTTGAATCTCAAATGTACTGAGATGGGCATCTTAGAAATGATTTAAGGTTATAAGAAACACAAAATAGCATTCATATCTTAAAGCATATTTGTACAAATTGCTCACAATCCTACAACCATCATTCAGAACATCAAATAGAATTATCAGTATCCCAGAAGTTCCCCCCAATGCTCCCTTCTATCCACTATCTTACCCCTTAAAAGTAAATTCCCTTGATTTTAAACCATAGATTAGTTATATATGTTTTTACAATTTATATGAGTGTGATCTCAGAGTATTAAATTATTCCATATCTGGCTTCTTTCACTCAACATTATAATTCTGAAGTTGATTCCATATTTTTAGGCTTAGTTGTGATCATTCTTTCCTAGTGATGTATAGCAGTGAATGTTACTATATAGCTATACTGCATTTCATTGTGTGAATATACCACTATTTATTCAGTCTACAATTATGAACATTTCAATAGTTTCCAGTTTAGGGATCTTATAAAAATGATACTATAAACATTCTAGTGAATGCGTTTTGTGAAAATATGCGCATATATTTCTGTTGGATATTCCTAACGGTGAAATTTCTAAACTGTAGGTTAAGCATAAGTTCATCTTTAGTCAATACTACCAAATTATAAATTACATCAATTTTCAATCCCAGGAGAAAGTGTGAGAGTTAAGGTTGCTGCTACGCATCTTCCCCTCAAAATAGTTAATGGTTCACTGTGGTTTTATTTTGTATTTCCCTGGTGACTGAGAAAAGTTGAGCATGCTTTTGTAAATTCTACAACCATTTTGATATCTATCGTGAAATGTGTGTATAAGACTAAGATATTTTAGCTGTTTTTAATGGGGTTGTCTTTTTGTGGCTGGAATTGTAACAGTTCTGTATTCCTCATGAGAGTTCTTTTTTGATATGTGTATTACCTATAATTCTCTCACATTGTGCCTGTGGATTATCACGTTGTATAAATTCAAAGCAATTAAGAGCAATAACAAAAATTTGTTTTTTTCACTTAACTTTTCTTTTTAATAAATAAATATCAAATGATATATGTTCATGGAGAAGATTGCTTAAAATGAAATTTTTTGACTTAAAAGCTTTCATGATTATTTAGCAATAATCATTCAACTAAGTTATCCAAGAATATAGATGGGAAACAATATGTCATTTGAAGCATGTCATTTTCAATAACAAATTATGGATTTTGTTGTTTGGTTCAGAAACATATATTCTGTGATAAGGAAATTTATTAAAGAAAGGTTGTGACCTATGTGTCCCTTCAAAACACTGCCGTCACCCTAGGACACTGCCCCATCCAGACCTACGATGATGATCTTATTTGTCAATCCATCACTCACTTGGGGGATAACTGATGCCATTTCCAGGCCGACCGAATTCTGCCCGTATTTCAGAGCAGAAATTGGGGAAACTTGTTTCAGCCTGGTGACCTCTTACAGAGCTAAACACACTCAGGCTACTTCCCTTCATAGACTACCTCTTTTTTTTTTCCCTCTCTGACTCTGCCAATTATTTTTGCTCATTTGATTTTTATTTATCTTCAAGACAAATTCTTGCCTCATCACCATCTCCGTGAAACTTTAATTGTAATTTTGACCGACCTTCATTCTACAAAAACACCTTAAAATTTCTCTTTTTTGTTTAATTTCAAAGACAATGTAGTATTGAAAAATAATAAAATACCAGAATTACTCAAATTTTCAACATTCCAATCCAGTATATCTCATAGTTTTACCTATTACCCCCTACCTGGACACTTATTTTTTCAGATTCAATGATTGGCACATACTGTATTACATTTCATTATATGCTGCTAACATCATACAAACACATTTCTCAATCTTCCATGTAGAACCTTAAATGGTGCTGTGATATTTTATCATGTTAATATAACATGGAATAAAACACAGCGTTCCTAATGCTGGATACTCTAGATTAGTTTTTTTTTTTTTCCAAACCTCCACTAATATGTTGTGTCTTGGTTTTTACTGAACTTATAAGTTATTTATTGCCATACTCATATATTATTTCATGTTTTATCTAGTGAGTCTCAACCCCGTTAGAATCAGTCTCTTCATTAATAACAGATATGTGGTAACACTCTCTTTACTATATCCTGAAGTGAAAATCATGGATAATATAACTATGCACAAACATAACTCCAGAGTCAGAGGACACTAAAGCAAAACCCTGACCTTCCAGTGTGTCACAGCGGAATCAGGCACCTGCTTTTTTCACTGGCATCCCCCGAGATCCTAGGAAAAAAACCCAGAAAGACCTTTCGCACTGTACTCAGAACCACCTCATGCCTCTGACAACTGAAGAACTAACAGGCCAGCTTCTTGCCTAGCCCTCTGAGTGCTTTAAAAAAAATCATGCTTTTCCCTAGAAGTTTAGTGAATATTATCCCCAGTCACATTTAAATCACTGTGGAGAACACAGCTGGGGCTGCGTTATTTCGGAAAACACAAATGAAAAGATGGTGACAAATGGCACATAACAGCAACCTCTTTTTTCTTTTTTTTGGTACAAAAAAAAGAAACCAGTCTCTTTGTTTTCCTTCTCTCTTTTATTTTATCTACTATGAATGGTAGTATTTATTTCTTATCTTTCGAGTAGTTAACCTGAAGATTTTTCTCCTTTTCTTTTCTTTTCCTTTCTTTTCTGTTCTTTTCTTTTCTCCAAAAAGAAAGCCAGTTCCATCTACTGTGTATTATCACTTTGCATGTACGGGAACAATTTTTTATTTGATGAAGCCAAAAGTATTACTTCTTTATTTTCATTGTATTCTTCCTAAATTTTTATTTTTACTTTAAACTTACAAATCTTTAAATACAATGCAGAAAATGCTTTTGACTCTTAAAGAAGTCCTGCTTGTCCTTTAGCAAATAATAATATATTTATAAAGATCTCAATATAAACAGGAAATCTGTTTTATTTTAAAGATTTTATTTATTTACTTTTAGAGAGAGGGAAAGGGAGGGAGAAAGAAAGGAAGAGAAACATCAGTATGTGGTTGTCTCTCACACATTCCCTACTAGGGACCTGGTCTGCAACCCAGGCATGTGCCCTGGCTGGGAATACAACCAGCGACCCTTTGGTTCGCAGGCCGATGCTGGGGCCACAAAATCCACTTTAAAGAAACCATATTTTTCACAATAATAACATAGGTTGCTTTTTAGAAAATGGATGTAATGAGTAACATGAATCACAGATGTGCTATGAAAGATACAACTTAAAAATTCATCTTTTCTTATAAAATAGAAATGTGTTTCTAGATTTATTTATAGACAACAAATACCAGTGTACTCAAAGTTTGCATAAATCACATTTAGAATTTATAAACTTGAGCCCTGGATGGGTAGCTCAGTTGGTTAGATCATTGTCCGGATATGCCAAGGTTGCGTGTTCAATCTCTGGTCATGGCATGTACAAGTTATCAGCCAATGAATGCATAAATAAGTGGTATGACAAATTGATGTTTCTTTCCCTCCCTCCTTCCATCCCTCCCTCTCTAAAATCAATAAATAAAAAATTCAAAAAAGATTTTATAAACCTGAGACACCTAAATTACTATAATGGTTTAAGAAGCACATTAAAGTTTTAATTAATTTTCTTTTTATTTAATTTCTTCTATTTTAAGCCAGCCTTTTATGGGATCAGTAGCAAAGTCGAGGTTTAAAAAAAAAAAACCCAGAAATTTTTAAGTGATATCATAGTTTTCTTAGAGCAAAGTTGAGTTTGTTAAATAGCACCCCAGTGGACATTCCCTTTAAAAATAATCCATCAAACTATCTAAATAATTGAAAACATAACTAAGTGGTTTAATTGTAAGTATATGGTTAGTATGACGATCTTCAACTTCTTCATTGACTTTCTTCTTCCCCTCCTTCTCAACCTTCCAGCCTGGTCTAATGGAAAAGGTTAGAGACAATCAAATCCCTTATACTACGTGGAGGGGGCGGGATGTTCGTTGCATGATTTTAAGCCACGTTTTGCAGAACGGTCTCATCTGGCATCCTTCTGCTCCTCTAGTGTCTTCTTGGGTCCCTTGTCAGACTTGCAAGCATAAGGTCCTGCTCGAGAAATCACCAAAATGGGGTTAAAATCATAAGGAGTGAAGTTTTAGGGATCATTTTAGATTGTTCAAAGAGAAAAAAGTAAAAATTAACCTTTTTTTACTATTTAAATTTAAATAGTAAATTTAATAAAATTAAATTTTTTCTTCATTTTCAATTACAGTTTATGTTCAATATTATTTTGTATTAGTGTTTCAGGTGTAGAGCACAGAGGTTGGACAATCATGTACTTTACAAAGTGACCTCCCTGATATTTGTATTACCCACCTAGCCCCATACATAGTTATTGTAATATTGTTGACTGTATTCCCTATGCTGTACTTTCCATCCCATGATTATTTTGTAACTGTCAATTTGTACTTCTTAATCCGTTCACCTCTTTCACCCAGTCCCCTAGCCCCCTCCACTCTGGCAACCACCAGTCCCCTCTCTGTGTCTCTAAGTAGTCTGCTTCAATTTTGTTTATTGGTTAATTTTGTTCTTCAGATTCCACATATAAGTGAAATCATGTGGTATTTGTCTTTCTCTGACTGATTTGTTTTACTGAGCATAATACACTGTAGGTCCATTCATGCTATTGTAAATAGTCAGATGCCATTCTTTTTTATGGTTGACATTGTGTATGTGTACCAGCTGGTGTTTTTTTGTTTGTTTTAATCCACTTGCCTATTGATGGGCAATTCAGGCTGCTTCCATATCTCGGCTACTGTAAATAATGCTGCAGTAACATAGGGGCGCATAATGTTCTTTGAACTAGTGTTTTGTAAGCCCTTAAATTTTTAAAATTACTTGAGTTTTTCATTTAAGGGAAAAATATAACTGGAAATTATATATCTAAATTAGCCCACACCAACTGCTTCAAACAGTGTTGCTAGTTTATCAGGTTAAATGAGTGGGACTGAGGCGGCTGTTTCAGCCGACTCTCCAGCCGACTCATTACAGCACAAGCTCAGTTGATAATAGCAACATTTTTAGCAACCAATTTTTGACAGAAGTGAAAATGTAAAATTTTTCTAAATTACAAAAGCGTTATCAAAAGTTAGAGAGGAAAAGTATAAAAAGTAATGGTATTGCAGTTCTGTCTTGGCAAAATATTTGTAACAAAATTATACTCCCGAAAGCCAAAACCAAAATTGCGGAGGTATCAGTGCATATTCAGCATGAAGTAAATAAATCTAATCAAGTGTCCATGTGCTCATATGCTTCTGCAAAACTTTTTTTAAATGTTATTTTCACGTGCAATCGGTTAAAAACTATATTGAGAGGTTGAAGTAGCCAGAGGCTTTCTGACATTCGGAGAAGCTAAGGGGAAAAGAGGCTTGTGATTACATTCGACTAGAATTCGGTGGGATGTATTTATCTGTTTGTTCCTTCCACACAATAGTGAAGTTTATGCTGGAAGTCCCAAGGCCGGAACGGCTTCCAGGAGAGCACCTGCACCACCTGTGCCCGCTCCCCTGGGTCATGAATGTGCAGGGTCAGAGATCATCTTGCAGTGGGAGTGTGTCCTAAGTCACCCAGCCTTGGATGTAAGCGGGTGATGGAGAAGACCATGGTTGGGGATGAATGAGTCAGGACTGATTAAAGGTGGAATCCTCTTTCTCTTTCTCCATTGGAAAATAGTAATATGAAATCTCTGACACATTAAGAAAGCATAAGAATATACAATCAAAAGATGAAGAGAAAAAAGATATAAAAGGATGTATTAGGCACTTAATAAGACCATCATGTTACTTTTCTGGATTTTACATTTGTGGTATGTGTCAGCTTCTTAAAATATCTAATTTACATTGATTTGCATCTTGTTCATCTTATATTTGATAATGTACTTGGGACTTTACAATCTTTTTCTTAAAGAAATTTCCCCAGATTGTATAATCTTCTATACCCACAAAACCCGGGTCTGCCCGTCAGCAGAGTGCATGAACTGTCCCTTTCAAAGCAATACATTGCCCACTGGTATTAGGCAGGATAGGTGAGTCGAAGAAAAAAGCTTGTGTACAACAGCCTACTATTTCCTGATACCACATACTGCAATACTGATACGACTTGGACACATCAGTGCCACCTTCCCACAGACGTCTTAGTACGTGTAATGAATTTCATTGAGAGCTCCCTCCCTCTCTCCAGGGATAGGTACTTGGTCTCTCTAGGATCTCTGCGATCCTAAAAATTTGTTGTGGGAAAGGATCGCATTCTCAGTGGAAGAATGATAGCTTAGAGAGTTTCCATAAAGGACTGAACTACTAAAAACTACAAATCTACTTTTCAGTTGACATTGCACAGCTTTCCTCTCTTTAGATCAGCCTCTGGGGCTAATGTTGCCCTTTTATCACTAGAGGGCAAAGTTCTCGCCTAATTAAGAAAAAAGGAAAAATAAAAAGAATACACTCTTTCTTAACCCAAAAAGTCCTCTGAACCCTGAGGTCAGACCAGTCGAAACAGACTGACATTTCCCACATTCATTTCACATAGTTAGCATCTCGGGACAGTGAATCTAGTAGCTGACCTGGGCTGAAACATTTGGAGAGTGTCCATGCTGAAAGTGTCTTCACACAGTTGTTAGACATGTTTTCACAGACACTGGGCAGAAAAAATTAACATGGATTGACCTTATATGAGGTAATTTCTAAATAGTATTGGGACCTGGGAAGAGATGGGTCATCTCAAATGGTTTATTATTTCCTCACAGGAAAATAAAATACATGTATTAATATTTGGTCTGACCCTTTATGTGACCAATTTCTTGCTTGTACACTAAGGGTCCAATAGCAAACATTTGCTGAAATCAAATTTATTATAGTTTGTTTTGACTCTCCTATGATAGAATGGGTATCTGTATTTGATCCTCCTTTTATAAAAATAATAGCAGTAACCAATTAATGAGAAAGAATAGCTCATGGTTCCATCCCACACCATCCTGGTGATTGAAATGCTGATCGTATCAGAGTTCCTGTGCATGGTTCTTCCAGGCTGATGGAAGGTTGTATTTCACTAGTAAGTCACCTCTCACATTAGATGCCATTCGTCTAGCTTTCTAAACTGTAAACAAAGGCAGAAAAAAATAAACAAAGAAATTCTTTATGACTTCTGTTGAACACTTCCATTGTCTATTTTATTTCTTCTTCTCTATGAGCTCCCTCTTCACAATTGTACATCTTCCTGCAGTTACTGAAAATTTAACTATTGACCAGGTCCTTTCATGCTAGTACTATACAAGCAGTGTTTCTCATTGAAGGCAGGGTGGCAGAGGAAGCAAAGATGAACAAACCTTGCCTTTTATTAGATGGTGTAGGTGAGTGGAAACTACAATCATTTGCAGTTAGCACTCCACCAGATATGCGAGTGTTACTCAGGAGAAAGCCAACGTGTGGCAAGCAAGGAGGTTATTTAGCAATTCGGGGCCTTTCCTTTGCTTTAGCAGTGTATGTAGGGGCATAGCACTCATGGTACCAAAGGAAGGAAGAAATAAGAGTGTCTTATTTGTTTGAATCTATAACTGATTCATAGCAATAGCTGGTTTACTAAGTAATTATGTGTTACCATTATTTTAAACATGGAGTGAACAAATGGAGGTGGAGTAGAGTGACACAATTTATGCAAGCAAGAGTATCTTGTACAGTACTCTAAAGTAAGGTGTTTGCTGACAGCTGGAATTCCTGGTAAATGCTTGTAACACCTCTGTATTTTTCCTTGACTGCTCCCCACCTCCTAATACACTCATCATGGAAATACATTTCTAGTCTAAATTCCCTCAAATATGGAAACATCAGTTCTGTTGTGCAGCAGTGCCACATTTCATGAGCAGAACCATGGATGTTGACAAAGGAGTCCATCTTTTACAGTTGAACTTTCACCTACAGACCGAGAAACCAGATGCAACAATAAATGGAAAATAGACCCATTGAGCCTCTGAGTTTAGCTCAGGCTGGGAGAAAGAGGCATCACAGGATAACTTCTCTAGGGACTTCCCTTCAACAATTCGAAAGAACTAACAGAGATTTTGATTTCAAAATTTGAATTTGCTTTTGTTAGTTAAAGTAGTTGGGAGCAGGTAGATATTCAATTTCCTATTGGTATAAAGGGTTCCAGTGAAAGACAGAGTTAGAGCATTTTAAAATTCAGAAATAACTGTGAGGTTCATTTTCTTTTTTTTTTCTTTTTACCATTGTGTTGTTAAATTATGCATGGGCATAAATATCATAAATATGTAAACATGCAACATACATCAGTTATATGTTTCTGAGAGCCTGTGCATTGAGTAAGAAGCCCTGTTCCCACATGATTCCCACATAATACCATCTCCAGTATCAACTCAACACCCTATTTGTTATGTTCTTATGAACTTATGCTCTATTCTTTCTGGCTACATCTCTTCCTTAGCAATTTTAAAATTTTGATTATATTTGCAATTATAATTATAAACTCATCTTCAATTTCCTGAGTACTTGAAATACAGGTTATTGATTTCTCTAGAGAATCCTGGGTAAAATAGAAAATAATAAATCTTTAATAATTTAATTAGTCCTTAAATAGAGCACATAATTTTAGTCATTTAAGACATTTTAAGTAAATAAATAAAATTGTAATACCTGTAGAGTCTCTTGTCTTGGAAATATCCCAACCACAAAATAAAGCTGTATGTGTGAATTTTGTCAATGGTGGTTTTCAAGGCAGTTTTAAAGCATCGATATCCCCGAATTCCAAATTTCTCAGAGTTATGTCTGAGTGGCACTGAATATCTAGGACAAGGGAAATGTGTGCAGTAATGTAATAAAAAAATTTTAAGCTCTTATAGGTTTAAGCTCTAAGTGTACGTACTTCAAGCAAGCCTACTAATTACAACAACATTTCTCAAAATGTTTCACAAATTGAGATGTTTTTGAGAAAAGAGAAGTCACATCTGTGATAAATTAAACTGTGAAAATTCCTATACTAGGAAGCCTTCTCAAACCCTGCAAGGGCATTTTAACTCTTCCAAGAATGGGGCTGGGCAAGTATATGACAGCCTGATTCTTCCATTTTCATACTGTCCCTGTCCACGAAGGCTAAAAAACTCACAGAATGAGTTGGCAAGTGTTTCAGTTATCTAACGCTGCATAAAAGAAATAAATCCAAGCTTTTTCTGTTTAAAAAAACAATAAGGGGATTTTCACTTCCAGGGAGGTAAAATAGACATCCCTTCTCTATTCCTTCCATGAACTAAAACTAACATAAGCCTCTCAAAGGTAAAGAGGAAAAGGGAAAAACTGGGATTTGAGGTCCAAAGGAATGACATAGTGGAGGATCACTAGGTTTTTTTGTTTTTCTCCTCGTGTATACCATACTGGGGGCAGAAAAAGATCGCAACCTGGAAACAACCAATGAACACAGACAAAAATGTCCCCACAAAAGCCTGACCCCCAGCCAAAAGATCAGGAGGGCGAACAAATCTTTAGCAAGACTGCCAAATAAAAGAGAGAAGATACAAATTTTAACATTAGAAGTGGAAAAAAGGAATATCACTGTAGACTCTACGGACATCAAAAGAACTAGAGAATGCTACAAATAACTATATATTACATTTTATAACCTAGATAAAATGGATCAGTCCTTTAAAATACAAATTGCCATACTTACTCAACATGAAATAACTTGAACAGTCCAATAGCTATGGAGGAAATTTAATTTATAATTTAAAAAATCTCTTCCCCCCAAATAAATCTTTAGGTCCAGATAGTTTCAGTAGAAAATTCCACCACGCATTTAAAAATTAAGACCAATTCTTTAAAATATAAGAGGATAAACTCATTCTCTTTTGTGAAGCTGGTGTTACTCTGACACCAAAACCAGACAAAATACAACAAAGAATACTACAGACTGATATTCTTCACAAATATAGATGCAAAAATCCTTAAAATATATTAACAAATTAAATTTGGAATGTTTATAAAATTATACATGATAACCAGCTAAGGTTCATTGAAAGGATGCAAGCCTAACTCAATATTCAGAAATCAATCAATATATCTACCATATTGATAGACTAAAAAAGAAAGTTTCATGATCCTATCAGTTAATACAAAAAATATAGCATTTGACAAAAGTCAACACTCATTCATGATTTAAAAAAAACTTTCAGAGAAATAAAAAAAATGAGAATTTCCTCAAGATAATAAAGAGCATCTACAAAAACACCCGGAGCTAATATAATATGTAAGAGGAAAAAACTGAAAGCTTTCTCCCAAAGATTGGAAAAGTCAAGGATGTTTACTTTCACCAGTCCTATTCAGCACAGTGTTAGATATTTTTTCCAGTGCAATAAAGAAAAAAAATATATATATATACACACACACACATACACACACGTATTGAATAGAAAAAAAAACTTTCCATATTTTATAGGGCCACATACACACATAAGAAATAAATAAATTCTGAGAATTCATAATTTTTTGCATGGATATTAAAATTTATCTTAGTCACATTTTATTTTTTATTCTAATTACTGAATTTTTCATTACCAAATTTTCTCTTTGATTATTTTTAAATCTATTAGTACTTATTCAGTTTCAGCTTACTGTTTGTTTATTTGTTTATTTTTTTAATTTCTGGCACACAGTAGTTAAGAGCCCAGTTTCTGAAACCAGTTGCATAGGCTTAAATTTGAGCACTTATGTTTGATTGGGCAAATCACTTAAACTTCCATTGTCTCAGTTTCTTCATTTGCAAAATGGTGATTTTCATCTTAATGTTGTTGTAAAAAATGACCAAGCTGTTATATGTAAAGCTCTTAGGATAATGTTCAATATCTTAGAACGTCTGGCACATGATCGTCTCCACATAAGTTTTGGCAACATCATCATTCTTTTCAATTAATGTCATTTCTCAATTTGCCTCTTCCAAAATCTAAAAGACAATTAATTTTTCAGACATTCATCATATTTCAATCTGTCAGACAAAATACACATGTCATATATAAATTTCTTTCTTGTTGTCACCAAGACCTTTTTCACTTACATGCTTTGGAATTTTCACTTGACAGCTCATTTCATTGAGTGGGAAACCTCCTTGTTACCAGTTTTCTTCTTCTTTCCATTTCTTACATCTCATGTTCATCACTATCCTGAAATCAGGCCTTATTCCAGAGCTGCTTTTTCTATATGGTAAACAGCTCACACACACACACACACACACACAAAAGTTAAGTAACAATTTTATAGAGCTTTGTTCCTTCGTTCCCTATCTCAGCTACATATTTCAAGTGAAAAAAAAAATCAGTTCTAATGATTATGCTTTCTCCCATATTCAGCCTCTCCCTTCTCCATTCCCAGAGTCAAAGGTTTTCATTGTTAAAGCCACAAACATTCTTCATTTTAAAAGATAAATCTTGGTTATGGGTTCAGCTGTCAAGCCCATCACTCTGGGTTTCTCTCAGAGGCTCAAAAAAGAGTTCAGTGTATCCTGTTTACTGTTGTTTTGTTCTTGGAAAAACACCTGAGCATGTTTATGTTCCCTCTAATTATCAAAGAAATGTGGGAAAAGAAGAACCACAGATAGTGAAACGTCCATCTTAGAAAATGTAGTATTCTGTCCTCGCCCTCTGTGTACCTCAGCAAAGAGCTTCCCTAAATATTTCAGAATATGGACAGAAAACCAAGACTGAAAAGCCAAGGACAAAAAAACACAGGAAGGAAAAAGGAATTTTGTCTGTTTGTTTGTCATAAAGCCAAGTTTTTAAATGAAAGTTTCTCTGTAGAAGTTGAATCATGGTAAAAAAAAATTTATTATATCAATATAGTTATAGCTTTCATTATTATGTTACTATAGTATTCTTTTTAACTCCTTTAAAAATTCACCTACTGTGGACTTGGTGTGTAATATAGCACCTCATTGCTTAATAATCAAAGCCATATACCCTGAACTTTGGTTCAAGTAATACTGGCAGTAGGACAGTATTTTCCTCTTGAAATTAAGCTAAATACTTTAGCCATTTTACAAATACATATTGTAATCATGAGTAAAATATGCATCATTAAAAAGGAAATTATTCTGACTGATTTCTACCTTGTTATATAACTCTAGAACCTTCTATTTTGCATCAGTGAAAGATTTTTAATTGTAATTAAAAATAACAAGAAATTAGTTTATCATTAAGCCACTAAAACGCAAATGTAACCTCCCATAAAGGCATAGGAACATCTTGAACAATTCCATTTTTAGATGTTCTTCATCTCTAATTCTCAACATCTCTGAAATTTATATCATAATTGGCTCTCAGTGCTTCTGTCTGGGCGGGCCTTGTTGAATCGAATCTGAAAAGTGCACACACAGTTTCACAGACCATTTAGAAAGTGTCATGGTCTCGTTGCTTTTTTCTGGACACAAGTCACAGTGTCACCCTTCCTGTATCATCACTGCTTTACCTGAAGAATGACTTCTGTAAAAATATGTAGGAAAAAGGCTGGCTTCAGAGCTGTGGCTCCTATAAATTCTGAAAAGGCCCTCTGTATTCTTCAATTGCCCTGCAGAATACTCATATAATATATTCCAACCATCTTACAAATGATCTGAGGCTATATAATATTCAATGTGATGCTTCTTTGCCAGAGAAATGGCTTGAGAGAAGGAACGATGAGAGCTCCATACTGGTGATTAGTCAATCAATAGATTTTCAGTCCTCTCTATTGATTTCTGTTGGAAAGGAATATGACATATTTTTCAGTAATTTCTAAAGATTAAAAATTGAAAACCTTAACCCTAATCCTAACTTTAGTTTGAAATCAGAGGAAATGATTTTTTTTCAAAGAGCCAAATGGAAAACTTTTATGGCTCTGACTTGGTTGTCCTACTCAGGGTTATAAATCAGAAGCAGGAGTTAAGAGACACCTTTGTACAATCCAATCATTTTACAGGCATTTTCTTCACCCATCCATGGGGGGCAAGAAAAAGAACAAGGATGAGACAAGCTAATTCTTAATTTCCTTACTCCATAAATGGCACATTTCTTGCACTTATAGTCCAGGTTGAGAATGAGTCACAAGAGCCCACTTAGAATCAGGTTGACTAGTATTTGTATATGGACGTGTGCAGTTTGGATGTACTGTGAATACTGACATCCTTTGACATACTCAGACTCTTTTTGTCTACCTGTCTGTTCTTGTCTATGTTTTTCCTGACTGGATAGAGGGAAAAGCCCTCCAAGTGCCCGCAATGACCAGTCACTGGAAGCAACCTGTGAGGCGATCATACTCCTGCAGTCCCAGCCAGGAGGTCACTTAGCTGAGGAATGTGGTATGACCACCTCTGAATCTCTGCTCTCTTTCTCCTTCTTGATTTCCTCCTCTGCATGCAAAATAGGTATCTGTGGGAAAAAGGGCTACAGTGATAATGAACTGCTTTCAGTTCTTTTTAAAAATATATTTCCTTATTTTTCAATTACAGTTCACATTCAATAACATTCTCTATTAGCTCCAAATGTACAGACAGCACAGTGGTTAGAGAGTTACCTACTTCACAGAGAGGTCCTCCTGATGTTTCAAGTACCCACCCGGCCCCATGCACAGTTATTTTGATACTATTGACTATATTCCCTGTGCTGTAATTTACATCTCTGATACTGTAACTACCAATTTGTACTTCTTAAACTCTTCACCTTTTTCAGCCATCCCCCCAACTCCCACCCGGCACAGAACTGTTAGTCTGTTCTCTGTATCTATTTTATTTGTGTTCTTTAGATTCCACATAAGTAAAAACATACAGTCTGACTTATTTCACTTAGGATAACACCCTTCACTTCTTTCATTTATGCATCTAAAGGAATCCGAAATATTAATTCAAAAGAACATGCACCCCTGTGTTCGTTGCAGCATTATTTACCAAGCCAAGATAGGGAAGCAGCCCACGGGCTCATCAATAGATGGGCGGATAAAAGAGTTGTGGTATCTCCCATGGAATACTACTCAGCCATGAAAAGAATGAACCTTACCTTTTGTGACTGCGTGGATGGACCTGGAGGACTTTCACTTTTTAAAGTGAGGTTGAAACACTGGTGCAGCTTTGTGGTCCTCTGGCTCCCTTCTGCTCTGCCCCGCTTTGCCTCAGTCTTACATAAATCATTCATAGTCCATGGCTCTAGTTTTATGGTACATTTGCTCTCCACAGACTGAGTGTGCTTGTTCAAAAGAACAACCTGTGGAGTAAGAATAGAAAGTGATTTAAAAACAAGAAAATGGAATCCTGAGAATATTTTTTTTCCTTTTTAAAAGTCATTTTTATTGTATGTTACTGTTACTATTATCTCCCTATTACTCTCTTCTACCTCCCCCACCCCACAATCACAACACTGTTGTCCATTTGAGTCTTTTCTCTTTTTTGCTCCATCCCTCCCCCCACAACCTCCTACTCCCACCCCAGAGCTGTCAGCCAGCTCTGTATCTCTAAATCTTTCTCTATTTTGCTTGTTAGTTCAGTTTAGTCATTATATTCCACATATGAGTGAAATCATATGGTATTTGTCTTTCTCTGACTGGTTTCTTTCACTTAGCATAATGCTCTCCAGGTCCATCCATGCTATTGCAAAGGGTAAAATTTTTTCTTTTTTATAGCTAAGTAGTATTCCATTATATAAATGTACCATAGTTGTTTTTCCATTTGTCTACTAACAGACATTAGGCTGCTTCCAAATCTTGGCAATTGTAAATAGCACTGCAATGACATAAGAGTGCATGTATTCTTCCAAATTAGTGTTTTTGATCTCTTTAGATGTATTTCCAGAAGTGGGATTAGTGGGTCATAAGGACGTTCCATTTTTAATTTTTTGAAGTAACTCCATACTGCTTTCCACAGTGGCTGCACCAATCTGCATTCCCACCAAGGGAGCAAAAGGGTTCCCCTTCCTCCACATCCTCAACAGCACTTGTTGTTTGTTGATTTATTGATGATAGCCATTCTGACAGGTATGAGATACTATCTCATTGTGGTTTTAATTTGCATCTCTCTGATGATTAGTGAGTTGAGCATCTTTTCCTATGCCTATTGCCAATTTGTAGAACCTCTTTGGAGAAGTGTCTGTTCATGTCCTTGGCCCACTTTTAATTGGATTGTTGTTTTTTTGGTGTTGAGTTTCATAAGTTCTTTATAGATTTTGGATATTAACCCCTTATCAGATGTACCAGCAAACATTTTCTCCCATTCAGTGGATTGCCTTTTTATCTTGTTGATGGTTTCCTTTACTATGCAAAAACTTCCTAGTTGTGAGGAGTTGTAATCAGATGCAAGAACTCCTGCTGAAGAATAAGGAGAAATCTCTCTTCCGGGTGTATTTCCTTTTGAACAGCTTAACTCCATCCCTCTTCTCTTTTAATCTCCAACATTTTTCTATCTCCCTTTTCCCTTTTCTCTTTTCTAACTTTCTTCCCAAATAAAGGAATAAATTTATCAATAAAGTATGTTTTCTCAAGAGGCAAGGGAAAAACAAAAATCAAATAGGAAGTCATAAGATTTTGGTAACATTGAGAAGATTGAAAAGAATATCATTAAAATCAATATATTTAATTCAAGTGGTCCATTTTCAAAGCTATTCTATACATTGTCTGTTTATCCACTTTTAAGTTATATGGCCCAGAACTGGACACTCTTAACATTCAACAAAGTATTTTCTAGTACTCAGAAGAAATTTTAGATACTGATTTCAAACTCATGTCTGTTGATGTTCACTAAGAAGGATACAATAAGTAAATCATAGTGATACGTGCATAAAGCCTCTTTCCTCTACACTCCAATTATCTTACAGTTCTACACTATCTCTGTGGATCTACCTCTCTCCCTCCACACTTTCTTCTCTTAAAGACCATTAAACACACCAATTCGTTATCATAATTCTCCTCACATTTTCCTTCCACCTTACTAGTTTGACCTCTTTTACCTCATGCTCTTGATGCAAGCAATTGTTAGCATAATGCCTAGGACCACATGGAAAAGGTAGAACCTTATTTAGAATATGGGTAGAATATGGGCAAAGCCAAAATTAGTCCACCTGGGCAGACAGGCTTGGGTGACATACCGTGGCTTGGTCACTACAATGCAAGCTCATGAAAGAGAACCTATTTCCAGCTTGTTTATTGCTGAATCCCCATTGTCTGTAACAGTACCTAGTTAAAAGTAGGTGTTCAATAAATATTGCTGAGTAGATGAATGAATTCATTCATCCATTTATTCCTTTATTCATTTAATTCATCTCTTTTGAACTTCATGGCTATTCAGTGATTTATGTAGTAGAGTTGCTTGGATTTCATAAGTGAATTCTATACAGGAACATCATATTTCAGATGACTGAGAAAGGTTATCCTAGAAAGAAAGCTTATCTGATAATACTTGAATGGAAAGAGCAATTCCAGGATGGAAGAGTAAGGGGAAAGGAGGACCGAGTCAGGAAAAGTAAATATGAGAGTCATATTACTGAGCCAGTTACATCTTCACAACAGGTGCATTCATTTCCTCAGTGTCAGGAGATACCTTTCAGATACCTTTCAGAGATACCTTTTAGTAATTGTGAAGAGTAAGTACAGGGACTTTGGGGAAAAAGAAGAATTTGTCCACGGTCTTCCTCCTATCCCCTGTCTCCCCTTCAATTTAAATCTCCCACCCTTTCTGGTTGTGTTACCTGACCTCTCCAAAGAGCTGGTCGAGAAGCAAGAGTCCTGAAGACCCAATTCAGCCATTGTACCAAGGGAATGATAACTCTTTACCAGGGGGCACAACATAGGTAGCAGGTGTGGCACTTGGCTCCAGATCTTAGGCAAAACACAAAGTATTTCTTGAATTTCTCCATCCAGAAAACTAAGCAAGTGTGAATATAAACCGAGTTCATTACTGCTAGTAACCTAAGTCTTGGAGAGTCCCAGTGTCCTGCGACGTGTGAGTTGCTGAACGAGGACTTGAACTGTGGGTATTTTGACTACGTATCTACCTTATTACACTTGAAGTTTTATTTTCATCTACTTCTAGTTTAAGTGTATAGATTTAAGTCAAGAGGGAACTGTGACAAGAAAAGAAGAGGAAGCGAAAGTAGAATTTAAGTCCTATTAAATGCATACACACACATATTGAGAGCTGTGTTTTTGGAGTTGGGCTTTTTCTCAGTTCTCAAGTTTACTAATCAGTAATATATTTTCAGGCAAGCAATGATAATTTAATGTGCAGAATCATTTTCTTTTATCTATTTACTAAATTACCGTGTTTTCTTTCTAAACATATTTCCTTGTGAGAAAATATTTGGAGAAGAATAGAAGTGAAAAACACCGTCAACATTAAGTCTGCTATTTACTAACTGAAATCATGTATGTGGATAATTGCACTTTGGAATAAATACAAAACTATGTGTTCATTAAACTAAAGGGGACTCCGAGGAATCAGAAGCCACCTAGAACTGATGGCTATTTCACTCTCTTCCAACACGGTAATAGGACCCATTCGGGTATAAATCACGATGCACCCGAGCAGTCTGTGGGTATTCGGACCTCCCTGCTGCCAGTGGGTGGCTTGGGGGTGGTCAGCTGAGGTTCCCCTGGGTAAGGTTAAGATGAGAATGACCTAAGACTCATGAAGTAATGCTTAGGGCTCACTTTATAATTATTTCAAAGCTCTCTTCCTAAACCCCCAAACTGTGTTGGGGCAGTGGTGCTCACTCATTTATAAAACGAGTTCATCCTATCAGACTAATTAATAACTCACTAAGGTCTAACGCCTCTTTATGTGGCACTAGACTGCATACAGATGCCAGGAGGATATGCTCTTTGCCTTTTTCTTGGTTGGAGCCACTCTCTGGAGCTGCTGTTTCATTTCTGACACTGACATGTTCAGTCCAGTAATGGTACAGTACATAAGACTTCCTCAACTTTTCTCTCCCTCAGCCCCTTTCTTTTCACCAACCACAAGATTTTGCCTTTACCGCTAAGGTTTACATCTAAAGTTTTGATTTTTCTAAGGGTGTTATAATTTAGGTTCTATATGTAGGTCTATGACCTATTTGAGTTAATTTTTGTCGATGGTTAGAGGAAATATGTGCATCTCCAGTTTTTCCAGTACCGTTTGTTGGAAAGGTTATCTTTCCCCATGTGTTATGTTATTAGCTTATTTGTGGGAAATAAATAGACCATGTATGCGTGATCCATTTTTAAACTTGCAATTCCCACCTGTTAATTAATATCTTATGCCAATACACTGTACCTTTGAAATCGAGCAATGTAAGTCCTCTAGTTTTCCCTTGCCTTGTAAAAATTGTTTTAATTAATCTAGGTCTTTGGCATCATGGTACACATTTTAGAAATGACTAGCCAAGTTCTAAGAAAATAAACAAAAACTTAATGGGAATTCCAGTTCTGTGTAAGATTGTGTAGACCCATTTCTCTCCGGTAAGTACAACTAAAAACCCTGGACATAATACAGAAGATAATCCTCAAATGACTCTGAATGGTAGAAAGGTACACTAGCTAGAGACCTCCCTCAGCACTTTAGGGACATCACAGCAGTGAGTTTCCTGCATTTTCATTTTATCTGCCATATGTCCCAGACTGGGTGCTGGAGAAGACCTCAACCTAGAACCTTCACAGGCTCCGACACACAAATATGGCCCCAGGGAAAGCCTGATCCCTGCTTTCTTTGGCTAAAGGACTTGCAAAGAGCTAGTTCAGCATGATGCTGAAAGAGGACCACAGCCTTAACAAAAGCCACCCTACCCTAGTCAACACCAGCAATGACATCTCTTCACCCAACTTCTCCCCTTGCAATTTCAGCAGAGACAAAGAAAGAAGTCGGCTGCACACGCTTCCAGGGAAACAACCAAGACATCCTAAGGCTCAGCAGAGTCTTAGTGGACTCCCTCTTACTCCCCACTTGGCAATAGGACATGTCCTGAGAAGACATGTTGCTTCCTCACCAGTGGCACCAGCTGAGACTGGGTTAGGAGTCTGAATTTCCCATCCTCACCTAGTGGCAGAAGATGGCGTGACAGGAATTTTTTTATTTTATTTATTTATTTTTTGCCATTCAGTAGCATCAACAGAGACTGAGTTGAGAGTCTGGACTTCAGCCCTTCACCCAAGGGTGGCACGTGGTATCCCTCTCCCTCTTAACTATGAAATAGGGGTAGGATTTCAGAAAGGAGGAAACTGGAGAAAGATTTTTTTTAAACCTATATAAAAAGTCTGGAAAGACCTCTTACCAATTTACATATGAAACTGACCAGAATCAATACACCCAAACATTTTAGAATTGAACTACAGTATAAAATACCACCTAGGTTTTCAGAGTGGGGTCTCTTTAGATTAAGATTATGTGGTATTTGGATTCTACTCTTGAGTATCTTGGTGTCATTTTCCCGTGAGTATAGTATGAAATGGTTACCTATGAATTTAGTCAAATTAAATCATAGGTGTAATCTAATCATGACCAAAGTAGTAGCTTCTGCTTGACATTTCTTCTGTCTTCATTTCTCCCATTGATCTTCAACCAAATAATAAAATACAATTGCAACTGAGCTTACCAATATTGGTGACACCTTATTATAGTTTATTAGCTACAATTTAACATCTAGCTCTTCTCCAAACCTTCCAGTTACCTGGTCTGTTCCACAGCTAACAATCTTAGAGAAGCACCCCCTGTGCTGCCCAGCCGTGACCTTGGAGGAGAGGGCCACCTGCAGCGGTGAGTACAAGTAATACGAGTCTTTCATTGCCAAGGCTTCCAGCATCTTTGCTCTCATGCCTCATGGTCACTCTAGCCCTATAGCTCTCAATATGAAAGTCACAGGTAAGGGTGTGTGGATGTGATTCGTGGTGTAGCACAAGTGAAGAGAATGCAAGAGTTTAAGATAAAATTATTAATAAGATAAAAAAGGTACAAATGAGACCTCCACTCTCTCACAAAAGCAGAAATTTAGGAAACCTAACTGAAGGAAAAAAAAAGATTTGTGTTTGCAATGACAATAACAAGGCTAAACATTACGAATATTTGCAGCCTCATCTCAAGCTGATCCTACTCTGTTTTCATTTTAACCATACTTTATAGTAAAATGTATGAAATCCCTCAGAATTGTTCCATTTCAGTTACTAATGGTCAACAGAGAACAATTATGGTCAAGGAGCTACATATCATTAAAGCCAGGTTCTTTCACCTTTCCTATCTGTGTCCTTAAAGAAAAGTGAGAAGTTTTACTTATTTCTTTTTAAATAGGAAGTTCAAATATATTTCCTGACAGTATTCAAGAGCAAGTAGAATCAAGGGGAAAAATAGCTCAGAGTTGACATCAATATCTTTGGACCTTACACAAATTAGGCATGGTCAAAGGCAAGAATTTAGTTCAGGACCACTAATTTCTAGGATAGAAACCTTACTCTGTAAAGAAAGAATTCATGACATTTGGTTTTAAAGAAAAGCAAATATGGAAAGTCCCTAATAATCTGGTAAATATGTCCAACACTACCAATGCTTGACTGTGAGATAATCAGAGTTCACATACATTACCTTCCTCTTTAGTGAACTCACTAACATGACCTTCCATTTCTAGTATTGAAAGGACAAGTCACTGAATTGTGATGATTTAATTTTAAAATAGAAATAATTGATTTTCTATTTCTAAATAAAGAAGACCTATGATAGTCATGGATACTCATCCATACATTTCCCAGTTTGTCTTCTGCATTGTTATAAATTGAACAAAACTGCAAAACAAATAAGCAAACAAAAACACTGCAGTTGATATGATATGACACTGTATTACTCATGTGCCAGTTTCATACACGTTTCTTTTTTGTATTTCAAGTCAAATATCTGTCTCATGGTACAATCTATCTTGGAAAAATAAATCCCATCTCCTAGAAATCACTGTCTTTCATTGCCTGATGTCTGGTGTCTTGAAAACTATTGTTTCACATATTTTTTTCCAGTTTTGTGGTTGTTTCAGGCCCAAGAGAAACTCTATTCCCTTTAATACCAACTTGGAAAAAGTAGAAGTCTGCCCAAAAAGATTTTAGTTCTCAAAGAGTAATGATACATTGAATATTAGAATAGTGAGTTGGTAAAATATTTTGTTGAACAGCAGGTTCCAAGAGAAGTTTTCTTCCCCCACCCTTTCTCTTTTTCCTTCCCCTCCTCCTCCTCGTCGTCCTTCTTTTCCCTTCCTCCCCCCTTCCTCTCTGAGTTACTCATTTCTCATAGCCATCCCTAGTT
Source organism: Mormoops blainvillei (assembly GCA_004026545.1). Lineage (NCBI taxonomy): Eukaryota > Metazoa > Chordata > Mammalia > Chiroptera > Mormoopidae > Mormoops > Mormoops blainvillei. The sequence goes on from PVJD01003870.1 coordinate 57,718, forward strand.
TTTACCTGTTACCCACTTCACCTGCGCTGAGTGATTTGGGCAGATTTCTGTCTAGCATAAAAGGAGCAATAAAACCTGTCATTGGCTGATCTCTTGACAAATTCTGGAATCATCCAAAGATTAAAAAAGGGAAGTGGAGGAAGCTGAACAGTAGAAGAAACTCAGTACTGTCTGATAATGTCATAGGAAGTCTAGGCAGGAAAAGTAGTAAGGAGGGTGAATACAGACCCAATGGGCGGCTTGTAAGATAGAGGGCAGGGTTACCTGGACGAGTAAGTCAGCCAATATTTTCTACTCAACTTATTCAATTGACTATATTAACATGGGATAAATATTTTGTTTCATAATTGTCTGGACTCAGGCTGTCACTGATTCTCAGTGATTTTAGAATTTGGGTGATCAAACTTTCAAACCATTTACTTCTGCCAGTCTTATGCACTGTCCTGTAAAGAGGGTTTGTTGTATCATATCTGTCCTATACATATAGCACCACACATAAATGACTTCTTTTTTAAAAACTTGTTAATACATTACTATATTATTTTAAATATGGTTTCATTACCCAATTATTTATTACTCCATTCCTCCCTTTAATAATCTTACTATCCTGAAAGAACAGGTAGACTCCTTTGCTCTTCTACTTTGTTACTTCAGAGTTTCTCTCATCTGTAAACTGAGGTCATTATAAAACTTTTTTTGGAAGCACTGAGCACTGACCAACTTCTGAGCTAGAGCCACTGAGCTTTAACTGCTGCACCATTAAGGACAAGGCAATTTCCAGCTGGGGCTACAGCAGCTTGGAGGGATCACTGAGGCTGCACCAGCACCTGCCTGGATTAATCCTCGTACTGCATTTTCATCATTTAGAGATGAAAGCAGTCTATGTGCCAATCAAGAGCCATTTGGCTCCCTCCATCTGTATACCTTTCTACCTTTTTTTCTTTAACTATTTCCTGATGCTTATTTGGGGGTTCCACCCAATTTTGTGGACTTGTGAATAAAATGGCTACTATTGCAGAGTTTAAATTTCTCAGTTGGCCATCCAGTTCATTATTCATCTAGCTTTATGCCTCATTTCGTTGTCCACTCTTACATATACACCATTATGGGCTGTGAAATTCAGCGCATTGTTTCCTTTCTGAGAAGGATATAAAGACAGTGATTTGAAGATGTAATCCATCTCCGATCACTCTTACAGGCCTGTCTCCACACCTCAGGAGGAGCTGGCCAGGCTCTCTGCTTCCTGCCTAGACTCTGTGCATCTGCAGGTAGAGCCAAAACATCTTTTGATTATTATATAGTCGGTTGTCTCGCTTCTGACCCTTTTGAAAGTATTTTTTCATGAAAATCCACGTGTTCTCCCCCTTCCATGTATTTTAAATGCAAACTAGATAAAAGTAAATGAAAGGCCAAAATAAGAACCAAAATGGAAAATACTTCATGAATTTGAAATTTCCCACGAGGTCCCAATATTTACTCAGCCTCAGTATAAGAAGGTGCTAATTTATTTAATTATAGTTTAATGGAACACTGCTGTAGAAATAGTTGCTTAGAAACATGAGTGCTCTGATGAGGCATTTTGAGGCACTTTCTTGAACTGCTGTTGAACTATAGCCACTGAGCTTTAAATTGCTGAGCTGTTAAGAACAAGGCAATTTTCATCAGTGGCTACAGCAATGTGGAGAGATCATTGAAAATACATTAATATCTGCCTAGATTATTCATAGTACCATATTATCCTCATTTTCAGATGGGAGCATTCTATGCGCTAATCAAGAGTCATTTGGCCACCTGGCCCATGCCTTTCTACCTTTTTTTTTCCCTCGTCTATTGCTTTTTTGATAATTTTTCATGTAACATTTACTCCAGATACAAAAGAGCACGTATTGCAGAACAAAGACCACAGCTGCCTAAGTGTTCATGCCTAAACTAGGGATGACCTACAGGAGGCCTCTCTGTGTGATTAAGGAGTCGCCCTGTGCTGGAAAAAGCTCTTCCAGGTGCTCGTAGGAACCGGGGCCTCATTATGTTAATGTGCACACTAGGACAGCAATTGTAATTTTTATTTCTGGCTTAAGTGTATAATTTACATATAAACTCACTAATAGGGGAGCTATTTTGAATTAATGTATCTAAAGACAGAATGTGCCAACAAGCAGTAACTGGTCAGAATGTAACAATTTCAGTGGGAAAAGTACCCGCCACTGATTTTCAAGGTTTAATTTGCTGGCACTGCCTGGCAAGCATTAATGTGTGCTCTGCAAAAGTAACTTCTGTGTGTTTTCCTTTTTCTCATTTTCCAAATGGGGGTTCCTTGTGCTTAACCTATATATACCTTCACCAGCAGTGCATTGGGGGCACATAATCTGATGTTAAATTAGAGCCTATGGCTTGGTCTTTTGAAGGGATTAAGTTCCATGGTGACAGCGGTCCCTGTCCTTTTTATATCTCTAATATATTCCAAGAACCGAGAATAGTGCATGACACGTAGTAGATGCCCAGTAAACATTTGCCACATGCATGCAAGAATGAATGAATGATGAGAGACTAACCCACCAAGAGACTCAGGACTTCGAGGTGAATTCAGCACCTGGATGACGATCTGGAGTGGCCTCCATGATGAAGGATATGTGTGTGGCGGGGAGAAGCATGGTACCAAGCTACCTTCCCACCTTCAATCCCTGCTTCTTCTTTGCTAAGAGAACTCTGATTTGCATGTGGCAGCAAAGTACCTACCTAACACATATCGTCCCAGCCTCCCTTCAAGTGAGAGTCAGATGGAAAGGAGAAATGGTCCCTGAATTCAATCTTTGAGTAGCACCAAAAAAAGAGTTACACAAATTATACAGAGGCCCTTCTTTATACAGATTATACAGATTTTTAAAAAGATGTAATAGGTAAAAACATATGGTATGTTATATATACACTTATATATATGTATAATATATAATAAAGGGATAAAAAAGCACTACAATGCAAATTCTCATCCAAAGCTGAAGTGTAACTTCAGGTAAGTTTTCTTTAGCCATTAAATTAGAATTTTCTCATCTTTCAGTGCTGTCTAGGACAATGACAGGTAAGGATAAATATAATGATCCAGCGTATCAGTCCTGGGTCCAAAGGGCACTTTTGGTTTAACAACAGCTTGCTGCAGCGTTGCGGAAATAATAATGAATCGTAGGGGGCTAGAGATTGGTGGGTACCTTCTTTGTTATGGACATGATAATATTGTTATAAATATCACGATTTTTGTTTGGCATGTTGATAGAGGTGCAGATTTGTACATGACATCCAAAATATCCCCTTCTCTTAAAAACAAAATCAATGATCACCCTAACATAATCCACAGGAAGATGACAGAAATTAAATTAAATTATTAAGTGTAAAAACTTATAGTTTATTCATTCTATTGTGCACAACTCAAATAAAATTTTCCATATTAATACATATACTGTTGCTTAAACTGTCTTTTTAAGCCATATTTACTTATTTTTAAAAAACTGAACTCCAGAGTTTCAAATTTTACTAGTTTTTCTGCTAATGTCCTATTTCTATTCCGGAATCCAATGCTGGATAACACATTGTTTTAAGACGCCGCCTCTCCTTAGTCTCTTCTGGTTTATCTGCAATGGTTTCTCAGTCTGTCTTTGTTTTATAACCTGGAGAGTATCGACGAGTACTGGTTTGGTGTTTTATGCAGTGGCCCTCAATTTCAGTTTGTCTGATTTTTTTATGATTAGAATGGGGTCATGTTTCGGTCTTTTTTTAAACAAATACCACAGAAGCGAAGCAACCTTCCTATCGCGTTATATGCAGGTACATGCTGTCAACATCACTTATGCCTGGTGATGTTAACCTTGATCCCCAGACTCAGGCAAAGTTCTCAGGTTTCTTCACTGTTAATTATTTTTCCTCTTTCCATACTTTAGGTTTTTGGAAGCATGTCACAAAGTCAAGCCTGCACTCGAAGGGGCTGGCAGGATTAGGCTCTGACTTTCTGAAGTGTACAGTGTCTCCATAAATTATCTGGGATTCTTTTGTAAGGAAGATTTATCTTTTATCATATATCCTTTAGCATTCACATGTTTATATCAATATGGACTCATACATATTCATTTTATATTGTGAGTTATCATCAGTACTCTGCTATTTCCTTTTTTTGCACAAATTGTTCCAGCTTTGGCCACTGGAAGCTTTTTCAGGTTGGATCTTGTGTCCCTTTCATATGGCCCTATTTTTTTGTTTTATGAGAACTTTCTTATGCTATGGCGCTATAAGAATTTTATTTATTTTTTGAAGTGCCTCTTTTGTCATTAGCTAGTACAGAAAATCGAAGTCTATCAAAGAAACTGCCACTGGAGTCTTATTTTCATGTGGAAGAGACGAAGTAAAATCTTACTCGTATTTCCACTTTCCTCTCTTCTATTATAACAAGCACAGTAAGTCCAGTGCCAGTAAATCATCAAACATTCCAGAACATTTTAGTTTATAAGGTAATTAGTATTCACATAGATGTTTGGATGAGAAACAGTCAGTGACTATTTTTAGCACGCGTTTTTGATGGAATAGTGACACCTAGAGGCCCCACTTTACATTAACTGAAGGGTCTTGAAGAGCGTTCCTGTTTATTGAAGTCACATCTGTCTCATCCCAGGTTCCCTGAAAAGAAAGGGGCAAAAAGACAAAATCCTTACCCCATTACTAACATAAAGATATTGACCTCATATTTATTGGCTAGGGCATAATTGTGAGGAGCCAGCATTCATCACAGTGACAGTAAATCATGGAAAAAACAGAGATAAGTTCAGTCAGAGTGATCAAAAGAAAATATTATATTGCCTGAAAACAATTTGAGATGCTAGTAACTGACAGCAATATCCCAAAGAACAAATTTACAGTGTATACATTGTCTCATCTTTTAAAAAGCAAGGACATGCCAGACTATAAAGACACTAAAGGAGAAGTTCAAGATATAAATAGCTAAAGCAACTACAGTTTTAACAGTGTTCAGATAATTTAAAACTCTTTGCTGATAATCAGTATCTGTGACAAGAGGAAACCATCAGCCCACAGTACTAACAGAGAAAAATAACAAAGATTTTATCTATTGTATAAGTGTACCCAAGGGCAATAAAATATTTATTAAAAGTAGTGGAATCTGTGACTATATAACTCATGGAAACAATACCTTTAAAAGAACACAGATTTTCTTAAAGCTTTGAGAAACTGTGCATTTTATAAACTAGTGAAGGTGGATTTGCATAACATAATTTATCAAAATTTAAAAGTTATTTAGTGTACCTACTTTTGTGGTTTTGAAGAGTCATGATATGCTGTTAGCTTGAGGTAATATTTTGAAATATTTGCACTGTTTTGTTCCTTTTAAAATGATACCAAATTTCCATTCAAGATTATAATAAAGTGACTATAGTAAAACTTCCTTAGAAGACAACTAGAAAAAAAGAAGAAAACTATCTGTTTGAAGGCATGAGAGGGTTGTTCAGATAATCCGAATTTCAAACGGTAAAATCATGCAGATGACTGAATCTCATGTAGAGGTAAGCCAAAATTCCTTTGGTTAGTTGCTGATTCTGAATTGAGGTCAAGAGGTTGAGGATGTAGCAAATGAGCCAGGTAAGTTGTGCTATCAAGTACCAGAGAAACATCAGGAATTATGGAAGGGCCTTGAACCTCAAAATATTTAAATTGGAGACATAAAGGGTAAGTTAGCAACAGTCAGAGAATCACTGTTTCTGATAGTTTGTTGCAAAATGGTTTTTATCTTTAAAATAGCAGAAAAATATGGAAGATATAAATTAAATTTGGAAGTATTTCACCAGAATTGGACTCAACAAATTAAAAATAAAATGGAAAGTATACAATTTAAAACTAGGGTGGTGAACATACAACACAGTGTACAGCTGTGTTGTAGCATTGTGCACCTGTTTAATATTGTTAACCAGTGTCACCCAAATAAGCACTATAAAAAATTTTTTAAAAACCTTAAATTACAAAGTTATAGGTACATTAAAGGAAAATTAGTTACGATAGACGAGAGGTATAGTTAACCGAAGGACAGTTCAATAGAAAATATTTAGATGACAAAGAGAGAATAAACTATAAAATACAATAAATAGCATATTTTCTCAAAAATGGAAAACAATGAAAATGTCAATAATCTGTTTCATCGAAGCTCTAGAAAGGAAAGAGAACTGAGAAGAAGCCATGTTAGGAGATATAATGGTCAAGAATTTTTTAAAAAGAGATTTAAGAAGCCCTAAAGCTCAATGGATAAATATTTTAAAAAGCACACATATTGAGGCACATGATATTAAAACCAAGGAAAATGAAAGGCAAACAGTATATAAACATGGTTACAGAAAACAAGGCACAATACCGTCAAGGAAGCACCACAATACAGCAGACATCTCAATAGAAATGATGTTAAGTCAAAGAACAAAGGAATGGCATCTTTTAAAGATAAACTAAAATAAGCCTACTTTTTAATATTTGGTGAAAATTAACTAAAAAATCACAGGAGAGCTAAGGTGTTTTCAGGCAAACAAAAACTGAAACATTAATAGTAATATTAATGGGAAAGTTTCAAGCAAAAGTAAAATAATCTTAGACTAAAGCATATAGGTATAAAAAAATGAGTAATGAAAAGAGAAAATATGTGAGGATTCATAAATGTATATTAGGTGTATAAACCAAAATTAATAAATTTTATATGATATAAAATATATAAACAATGACATGCACAAGAAAAATAAAACAAAAATAATAAAATAAAAATAAAACAGCTGGTAAATTTTGGCAGAATAAAACAAAACCTATCTTAAGAAGCCAAATAAATATAGAAATAAAAGGATATTACCTGAAATATAAAACACACTCAAAGGTCTTAAGAGATTAGCAATGACAAATGTGGAATTGAAATGAGAAAGATGGGGGTGGGGGGCAAAGAGAGAATTCTGTCTGGAAAGTAAAGAGAAAAAAAAATGAAAAAAACCAAGGCCCAGTAAATTGCAGGAAAATTTCAAACAGCCTAACATATGTGTAATTGGAGACCAAGAACTGCATTCCATTGCTGCTACAGACCACAGCTTGTGTTCTGCAAATCCACTTCCTCATACACACTGGGTAGCAACTCCTGAAGGCCAGTCTTCTTGAGAACAACTCCAAAAATGGAGATCAGTGGGAAGAAATAAAGCCCTTATCATTACAGTCTGTCTGAAGGCCACAGTTGATACACATCATCTTCATCCTGAATTATCCAATCCAAATTCCATTTCTAAGCTATTACTTCTACAGTTTTTGGTGGCTTGCCTGGTGATGTTAATCAAACCCTCATAGTGGAGGATGTCTGAGCCTCTGGTAAACATACACTTTTCAGAGTAAGCTTGTTGTTCATGTCCATTCACAAACAGATAAAAAAGTAGTAGGAGTTCCACATATGCCTGTGTCTCCATTGCATAACAAAGCCTACCTCCTCCTGATGGTTAGGGTCAATTATCCTGTTAACAAGATTCCTCCTCTTCCCACCTGCTAGTGCCTGGATGCAAGAAACACAAATTGCTTTGGTTGGAGCCATAATTTATGTTTCGATGAGAAGCTTGCTACCTTCCTTAGCAAAAGTGCAGCCCCATTGATGGACTAGACCTTCTACTTTGCAGAACCCAGAGTAAAACGGGAAGTACAAAGTACCTCAGTGGATTATTAGAAGTGATGATAAGTGAGACCACTCCTATTTTCACCCTGTTCCCTCAGCCTATGTATTCTTCCTACTGCAGGTGTAGCATCATGTTCAGGTCTCTGAATTCGTATGTATACTGCTTCCTGGAGGTTGGTACCCTATCCTTTCAGAGTACTGCTTCTGAATGACAATTCAGCTATTCCGTTAACAGGCCAGTCTGTCAGTCTGGCAGGTTCTACATAGTCTGTTATGTGATAAAATTAGTGGATATTATTGTCATGGACCATCTTCTATATCTTCTTCATTAAGAAATTGATCTCTAGGTCACATGCTATGTTGTAGGTAGATCTGGCACTCTAAGCTCCTGGACAGTCATGTTAGATAAGTCACTGTGGACAGAAAAGGCAAACTCACACCCAAAATAGGTATCTATTTCTGTGATAATGAACCACTGGACCTTCTAGAAAGAAAGGAGGCCAATGTTTTAAACTAGCTGCCAAATGGTCATTGGTTGTCTTAAGGAAGAAATGCTATAATGTTAGGGGCTCAGTGATGGTTCTTTATGGCTGGCAGAATGGCAGCCATTTTAAAAGTGACAATAGCTAGTTCCTTAGGTAAATGGCAGTGCACGATTTGGAGCTTATGCACATACAGCTTCTACATCTTCCATCATCATTACTTAGTTCATGTGCCCATCCTGTCAGTTCTGAAGATGCCCAAGAAAAAGCCTGGATAAGGTCATCTGGCTAAGTCATTTTGCCTATATTGTTATTCAGTGCCTCTGCAGTGGTGGATATTATCTGGTGAACATTGACATATAAAACAAATATCTTCATACCTGATGCCCGTGGAATGAGGGTTTGAGTAACATCTTGCCAGGTAAGCCATTAAAAACTGTAGAGGTTCTGTCTTGAAGGGCTATTTGAGCAACATACTTCCTGGCTGTCACAGTGCTTGCTCACAGCCCTTGGACCTTGTGCCTTCTGCGTGTCCTTGGCTGCTTTCCAACCGCCAGCATCTTACTTCTCTGCCTGAGGCTTTTCTTCAGGACCATGAAGGACTGCTTTGCCCAGAGAAGTGGATGGATAAAAGTGATAAGGAATTAACGTCTCGGGAAGCAGCCCCAACTAATGGCCCTTAGAAGATTATGTATCCCCGCTTCCTTGTCTCTTGAGTGAAATAATTCTGAAACATGTATTTAAATAATGTTCCTGAGGTTCTCTGCTGAAATCATGTTGCAGTTGCCTCCTGTGGTTATTGCCATAATAACATGCTCTTTATGGAATGTTCCGTTTCCTGTGCTACTTTTCAAATGTCTTACCAGTTGTATTAGTCAGGTTTCTCCAGAGGGATGGGTGGATGGATGGAGAGAAAGAAAGAAAGAAAGAAAGAAAGAAAGAAAGAAAGAAAGAAAGAAAGAAAGAAAGAAAGAAAGAAAGAAAGAAAGAAAGAAAGAAAGAAAGAAAGAAAGAAAGAAAGAAAGAGAGAAAGAGAGAGAGAGAGAGAAAGAAAGAAAGAGAGAGAGAGAGAGAGAGAGAGAGCGAGAGAGAGAGAGAGAAAGAGAGAGAGAGAGAGAGAAAGAAAGAAAGAGAGAGAGAGAGAGAGAGAGAGAGAGAGAGAGAGAGAGAGAGAGAGAGAGAGAGAGAGAGAGAGAGAGAGAGAAAGATACATGGACAATGGCTCACATGATTGTGGGGGCTGAGAAGTCCAAAATCTGCCGGGCAGGCCAGCAGGCTGGAAATTCTGGCAAGAGTTGATGTTAACATCTAATGATGTCAATATTGAGTCTAGAGGCTGGAAACTCAGACAGAATTTCTATATTGAGCCTGGAGACAGAATTCCTTTCTCTTTAGGGGTCCTCAGTCTTTGTTCTTAAGCCCTTCAATTGATTAGATGAAAACTACCCACAATATGGAGGAAAATCTGCTTTACTCAAACTCTACTGATCTAAATGTTAGTCACATCTTAAAAGCACCTTCACAGCAACATTTAGACTGTGTTTGATCAAATAATATCAGTATCATAACCTAGCCAATTTGACACATAAAATCAAGAAATACCAGTTGCAAGTGAATTACAGGTTCCTGAAAAATATTGAAGAAAAATATAAGCCAGTTTCAATTATATAACTTTATATTTACATTAATAAAGTACACAAATATGAATTATATAAAATATTAACCACATAAATATGAATAAAGCTAGTTTCTGTATAATTCTGTTAATTATTCAAATAAAATTATACTATGACATTTTTTATTTTAAATCTTATTCCCATCTAATTCAGCAGTTGATTATTTCAGTATATTGTTTTTCTGATTTTATTTACAATGATTTGACACTTGAAAATAATATTCTGATGAAAAGTAAACCATATGATTTATATTTCACTTTTGCAGAGATTTTAAAAATTATACCCTTATAGTGATTATATATGTAAAAATCACAATCTCAAATATCTATTTCTAAATTTAATGTTTAATACAAATAAATTTATAAAAATAAAGCCAACTGGACAAAATGCCCAGAAAACACTTCAAACAACAAAATAACTAAATAGAAAACAAATGATCTACATGAGAAGGGGGTGGTGGATTAAGGTTTAATATGCTCAGAGTGTTAAGTGGCCTGAAAATTTTGGAACCAGGCCTTGGGACCTAACGTTTCTATCCAGTGTTAACCATCGACTTAATGTTGCCAGATAGTTTACCTGAAACTGGGCATGATCATATTCTTTTCAATGTTGCAAAAATGGAAATTAAAGGAACACTGTTCTCCTTTATAAATACCATAATTGGTTTATAAAGTACAAAAGTCAGTGTGCCCAGCTAAAATAAAAATGAAAAATTATTAAGGACGAGACTTTAAATCTGTTATCTACCAATATACTCTGAATTATTTCCTTGAGCCACATCTATAGTTGACTCAACCATTTAAGTGTTATATAATATGTTAACTTATTTCTGGTAGCTGTTCAGTGAAATGTATGTAAAACTATACTATCATATTTATTTTGATAAAAGTGTAAATAAATGGTGGGAAATGTAGCATATTAGGGGCAGAACACAGAAAAAGGAGATGCTATAGTTAAATTTCCATTACATTTTCACCAAGCTATCTGATAAAATTTATTAATTCAGTAAAATTTCCAGTAGCTAAACCAAATCATGTTGATTTTAACAAATATTTATTTTACTCATTTACAGATCTGACCATTACCATCAACTACTTACTTTTTCTTTCACAGGCAGATAGCCATTGACCATAAAATGAAAATGTGTTTTAGGAGGAAAAATCACTCATGTTCAAAACATAGTAGACTTAGCTATTATTATTAAGAATAAGTGTTACTGATAGATGTTTCGTGTTTGATATTAAATTTGTGTTGAACTCCCTTGCTCCTTCTGCCTATATGGATGTTTCCCATCTATATTTATATCCTCCATAACTGTATGCTTAATAGCTTCATAATGTTTTATTTTTTACTATTCTTCTATATTAGTTCTGGGCATAGAGCATAATGGTTAGACATTTATATAAGTTACAAAGTGATCTCCCTGATAACCTACCTGGCACCATACATAGTTATTATATTATTGACTATATTCCCTATGATGTGCTTTACATCCCTGTGACTGTTTTGTAACTACCAATTTGTGGATAAAGAAGATATGATACATATATACAACAGACTATTATTTGGCTATTAAAAAAATCTTACCATTTGCAACAACATGGATGGACCTAGTGGGTATTATGTTAAATAACATAAGTCAGACAGAGAAAGACAAATACCATATGATTTCACTTATATGTAGAATCTAAAGAATAAAATAAATGAACAAACAAAACAGAGACAGACTCATAGGTAAAAGAGAACAAACTGGTGGTTGCCAGATGGGAGAAGGGTTGAGGACGTGGTGAAAAATGTGAAGGGATTAAGAAGTACAAATTGATAGATGCTTCCTCTTTAAAGTTTAAATTCCTTCCTTAATGTAAAATCTTTAAATGGTGCTTACACACAATCTCTAATGCACATAAATTCTTAAGCATGCCTAGTCTCATATTTAGTTTCAAATATTCAATTATCACCCTAAAACTTACCTTCTTTTTTATTTTCGCTATTTCTTAGGACTTAAAAAATAATATCATACTTAATATTACTATATGCACAAAAACATATTACACAGATTATAAGTATCTCATATAAAAGAAATCCTATGTTTTATTATTATTATTGTTCATGTCCTATAAGTCCCCACAAAATCCCTCTAAATGTTTATTGATTGAATAGTCCCTTCCCTTGTGCAAACAATATTAGTGACATTACCAAGTATGGCATCCATGGTAAGCAAACCCTTTGCTCTGAAGTGAAATGGAAGCCCAGTGTCTAGCATTCTTTAGGCACCCAGTGAGCTTACCAAGACTTGCCCGATATACAAATAAGAAGGATGCATGCAATTTCATAATTCATTTTTATACCCTGCTTCCAGTAGTGATGCTGACTACTCTGTCATGTTTCTGCTTTTCCTGTTAGCCCCCCCTCCTCTGACCAATTTTCCATTCTTATTCTCCCTTCCCTGTGCCCCGGGAGGCTGTAAAGGTGGTTTCCTTTGCATCCTAGCTTCAGACTGGGTTCTGCCAATGCAGGGCACCTGCAGGAGAGAACGAGGGGACTGGGCCCAAGGCATTTCTTTGTTCTCTGCCATGTCTGGTGGAGGAGCTTCTCTGAGCATAGCTGTCTCTCTCCATGATCATGCCTCCTGCAAGGCAGGCCTCTTCTGAGGTTTCTGATTTCACAGGGAAATGCTAACTACATTCTCCCCTTCATGGCCTAGTCCTGGGGGTGCTAAGAGAGGCACTCCTAACTCCTGCATGTGTCAACAGCCTTTATTCATTTTTCCTTAGTCCTGTCCACTTGACTATAGGTAGTTCCTCTATTAAACTCTCTCCATTTAAACAAACTACCTGCTTCTTTTATCCTTTTACCTCCAGGGACACTGATTGACACAAAAATAAACTTTATATACACATGCACACTCACACACACACACACACACACATATGTGCAATATTGTACACCAGCTCGTTATTGAATTTTAAGATTAACTCTCAACTACCCCTCTGGATCTTATTTGGGAAACTGGAGATTTGGGGCAGCTCTACCATTTTTGTCTAGCTAGCACAAGATTTTATTTCTTATCACACAATGTCTTCCCCAAAGTGTATTAATTACCACTTCAAGTAGTGTTCACTTAGTGATATGACATGCAATGGCTAACAAGACATTTCAACCTACTATGTTTTTCCTGAGATTAAATTATTATTTTTGCTACAGTTAACAGTATTTCTACTATATAACAAAACAATTAGCATTCTCATTTATAATTCAATTTACTCAATTAAAAACTTTTAGAATGGTCAAAATTGTACTTATTTAGATTGAAAACTCTAAATGGTCATTCATAGTATGACTATACTCTTATATGGCTTACTTTTTTTATTTAAGTCTTAGGGGAGAAGTTTTTAAATTACTAAATTTTTGTTTCATTTTATGGCATCACTTTAAATTTTGAGATTAATTTTCTTTGATTTGAGCTATATGTTGCATCTATCTTTAAAATTTATTTTCCATTTCACTTTCCAGACATACAAATTCATCTAATTTAAAGTATATAATACAAAATTTTTCTTCTGATCAAGGTGGCAGTGTAGGTGGCATGGTTCGCTTCTCACACAACCACTTCAACCTTACAACTAAACTATAAAACAACCATCATTCAAAACAATCAGAAATTGAGCTGAATGGAAGTCCTACAACTACATAAGTTAAGAAGAAACCACATCGAGACTGGTAAGGGGAGCAGAGATGCAGAGTGGGCTGTTCCCACACCCATGTGTGGCTGATAAAAATCGAGAAGGATATATCAAGAATGAGGGGGTCCAAGCCCCACACCAGACCCTCCAGCCTAAGGTTCCAGTGCCAGGAAATTAAATCTCCATTACTTCTGGCTGTAAAAACCAGAAAGGATTGAGGATATGGAAGACAGAAACTGCTGGAATCCCAGACAGTTCCTCTTAAAGAATCTGTACACAGACTCACTCAGACTCACTCCCTCTGTGCTCCAGTGCTAGGGCAGCAGACTGAAAGGCACCAGGCACACATAGGGAGGAACTCAATTGTCCGGCATCATGGCAATCATTGAGGGGGGCAGTTTTCTCACAGACAAAAGTGGTGGCAGAGGCTATTGTTCCTTTTCTGAGCCCTTCCCCCACAGAGCTGGCAGGCGGGTGCCATATCTGAGACTCTATCAGTCTGGCTCACATATGTTTGCCCCACCCTGGTGATTCCCTGAGATGTTGCCCTACCCAACTTTCAGGCCCACCCAAGCTATTTCCAGTGGCTTTTCCATAAGAATGGCTGGTCTTGACCCATGCTTCAGATTTTCCTAAATTCTCTCACACAAACAGCATCTGGCTATAGCCAGCCCTGTACCACTCGTTAAGTTGCCCCAGGCCCAGCACTAACAGCAGCCAGCATTGGTTCACTGCTTGGCCTCCCCTGGGCACCTCCAAGCCCAGCACAAGTAACGGCCTTGTGCAGATCACTTTGTAGCTAATTCTGTGTAACCCCAAACAGAATACAGGTGGTGGCTGACATTGGTCATGCCAACAAGAATCAAGGCTCAACTACAAAAGGAGGGTGTACACAACCCACACAGTGGGCACACCTGAGTGCCGCAGTTGGGTGATAAGGGAAGCTGCGACACTGAACCCTGCAGGACACCTACTACCTTAAGCCACTCTATCAAGCCTGGAAGATATAGCAGCTCTACCTAATACATAAAAACAAACACAGGGAGACTGCCAAAATGAGGGGACAAAGAAACATGGCCCAAATGAAAGAACAGAACAAAACTCCAGAAAAAGAACTAAACAAAATGGAGAGATCAATCTATCAAATGCAGAGTTCAAAACGCTGGTTATGAGGATACTCGAGGAACTTAGTGAGAACCTCAGCAGCATAAAAATATCCAGTCAGAAATGAAGGATACACTAATTTAAATTGAGAACAATTTATAGGGAAACAATAGTAGAGTGGATGAACCCAAGAATCACACCAGTGATATGGAACATAAGGAAGCAAAAAACAACCAAGCAGAACAACAAGAAAAAAGAATCCAAAGAAATGAGAATAAGATAAGGAGCCTCTGGAACAACTTCAAGCACACCAACATTCACATAATAGGGGTGCTGGCAGGAGAAAAGAAAGAGCAAGAAACTGGAAATCTGTTTGAAAAAATAATGAAAGAAAACTTCCCTAATTTGATGAAGGAATTAGACATGCAAGCCCAGGAAGTTCACTAAGTCCCAAACAAATGGATCCAAAGAGGCCCACACCACAACTCATCATAATTAAAATGTCAAAAGTTAAATACAAAGGGAGAATCTTAAAAGCAAAAAGAAAAAGCAGTTAGTTACCAACAAGAGAGCCCCCATAAGACTCACAGCTGATTTCTCAAAAGAAATTTTGCAGGCTAGAAGGGATTAGCAAGAAATATTTGAAGTGATGAAAAGCAAGGACCTACAACCAAGATTACTCTACTCAGCAAAGCTATCATTTAGAACCTAAGGACAGAAAAAGAGCCTTCCAAGACTCTAAAAAATGCTAAAGGAGTTCATCATCACCAAACCAGTATTAAATGAAATGTTAAAGGGTCTTCTTTAAGAAGAAGATCAAAAATATGAACAATAAAATGGCAATAAATACATATCTATCAATAATTGAGTCTAAAAAAACCAAAATAAACAAACAAGCAGAACAGAAAAAGAATCACACAGAGAATGTTTTGATGGTTGCCAGATGGAAGAGGGGTGGGAGGATGGGTGAGAAAGGTCAAGGGATTAAGAAGTACAAATAGGTAGTTACAGAATTGTCATGGAGATGTAAAGTACAATATAAGGAATAGAGTGGCCAAAGAACATATATGCAGGGCCCATGGACATGGACAAGGATGTGGGGATTGTCTGAGGGAGTGGGGGGCTGGGTGGAGGTGGGCAAAGGAGGAAAATTTGTGACAATGTAATAGCATAAACAGTGAAATATAATTTTTAAAATATTATAATTTTTTTAAAAAATCATGCTTATATAATGCAATCGATTTGTCTCTCTCCTGTTTGCTCAGTTTTTCTGTCTTCTGTGTCTGTTTTTCACTGAATTTCCCCTTATTTTTACTGCAAAGGTATTTTTGTAAATTTTTGAAGCTTGAATGCCAGAAATGCTTTTTGTGACATTAACCTGCCAAGGATTTTGTATGTAGCCATTTCTTCAAGAGATTCTAAACCATACTTTTAAAAAAAAATGCTAGCATAAGAATATATAAGGTGTTTAATTTAAAGTTCAAGTGAAGAATTATCATTTTGAAATATAAAAATATAACTGAAAAAATTGATGAAAGAAATCATGTGTTTTACTATTAACCCTCACAAAGAATCTTACGGTTTTCCTGTTAAGTTAATGGTGAGAACTAAACAACACTCCAGGAAAAAAGTCATATGGAAACAATTTTCAATCAGCTGACTGAAAGGTTCAAACTAAAAGTTTCCCTCAAGCTGTTACACAAATGAAGGAAGAAAGAGGAAAATCGAAGCAAAACTTTTGAAGTGCCTACTGAGTGTCAGGCATGGAGATAAGTGCTTTACACATTATTTTATCAGTCCTCAGAGTAACCAAGTGAGGTAAGCATTGTAACTCTGTTTCAGAGATGAGTAAATGAGGGCTCAGAGAATCTGAGTAACTTTTCCAAATCACAGAAATAGTATACGCTATTTACTTGTATAAACATTTTATTTTATTGTTTTGCCTCTTTAATGATTTTCCATGTAACAAATACCTTTCCATCGGGCAAAAGATGTCATTTTAATTTTTGATTTCTTAAGTTAATTACCTAGAAAAAAGCCTAGCCTGAAGGCTAAATTAATTACAAATTATTTCTCTTACTCCAGGATGTCTTAGATCATTTAAAACCTGCCAACGACCCTTTTGGTCACCACTGTGTACATTTGGTTTTCCCCTGACTCTTCCTTTGTTTTCATACAACGTATTACAATTATTCTATGAGGAAAAACACATTAATGGTATCCTTAGTGATATATGAATTGCATGAAAGATCCCAGAAGGAAATGGCTGTTTTAGATACAGTAATCACACTTGGCAAACTTCGAGAGGAATTCTATGGGCAAAAAGACTCAATGTGTTTCACTAGTTTTCTTTCTTTTTTAGTGTATCTGTAGATACATTACTTCAATCACTGTATATGAATGCACCAAGCTCTCAGTTAGTTAGTTTCCATATATTATCTCTAATCCTAACAAAACCACCATGAAATGTGGATTATTATCCCCTGTGTACATTTGCATAAACTGAGTCATTAAGTTCCACGATTTGGGGAAGATCACATTGCTGTGTGTGCTGGAGCTGAGATTAGCACTCAAGGGCTGGGGACTCCACAACTGTCCTTGAACTGCCTCATGAGAAATCTTTTTCAAAAAATTTAAGAGCCTTAAAAAGAAAACAAAACAAAACAAAATTTAAACACCTTGGTACTAAATAAACTGCATTATTTAAAATATACTTTCTTTTGGATGATTTTACTACCTTATATATTTTTCTTATACTATTGAATTATTTGTAGGGTCAATGTGCCCATCTATTCTCTATTGTGCTAAATCCATAAAACAAAAGGTTTGCTTTATTAAAAATATCTTGCTAAAAAATCTATGAAAGCAAAAAAAAAAAACAAACACAACTGTTCATTCCCAAGGAAAGTCTTAGAACAAAATGATAATGTATCTATTCTGTCATACATAAGTTTAATATAACTTTTTTCAGAAAACAATTACACACATATATTATTATAATTGGATATTCTACAAAACATATCCTTGGAAATTTCTCATTTATGGGGAAAATTTTTTCTTATAAAGTCCCATTGAACATACAGTTTCACTAAAAATAAACATATTTTTTGCCCTGACTAGTGTGGCTCAGTAGGTTGGATGTCATCCCACAAACTGAAAAGTCATTGGTTTGATTCTGGGTCAAGGCACATGCCTGGGTTGTGCGCCAGGCCCTTGGTTGGGTTCATGCAAGAGGCAACGGATCATTGTTTCCATGGAACATTGATGTGTCTCTCTCTCCCTTCCCTTCTCTCTAAAAATAAAAAAATAAAAATGTTTTTTAAAAAAGAAATCAATTCTTTGATTGTTATTGATAGAAAGTCCAGAAGGGGAAGGGTCTAATCAATGAACAGGTATAAATGATCCATGGACAGGGACAACAGAGTGGGGGTTGACTGTTGGAGTAGGGGGTGGGTGAGGCAGGGGACAGCGATGGGGGAAAATTGGGACAACTGTAATAGAACAACAGATTTTTTTTTTTAAGTCCAGGATTTTATCATTAGAGAGAAAACTGCAAGATAAAAAAATCTTCTTGAGACCTGCCAAATTGTCAGAATAAATATATTGATTCTCCAACAGGATTTTTTTCACCGTTTTTTCAACAAATGGAATTTCGATATAGAGGGCAATGAATAGTTCATGAAAAAAGTTTTTTGTTTGTTTGTTTTTTAGTTCAAGCTACGACTTCCACATAACAACTGGATAAAATCCTAACAGAACACCTGAGAACATTGGTCTCTAGAATATACCGCAGGCATTACTTCCACTCGATAGGGAATTGCTATTGTTAAATTACATTGAAATAGAAGTAAATCTTCCTTTAAAAAAATCTTAATATGGGAAATATTATTTTGAATGAATGCAAATCTGTCAACCACGAGTCGAAAAAGGAAACTACTAAGAGTGAAACAGTCAAGGACCTTCATAGTAACAGAACTATACAAACTAGACTGCATGTCTAAGACCTAGAAGTTAGAAACATTACAATAAAAATCTGCAAAAACCCTAAAACAATTTGTTCACCTTTTCTTCAACTTCTTATATTTTTCATATATTCTCTTATAATTTGTTAACTTATGATAAAAACCTCAAAATATTCCTAACATTTATGGGTTTTTTTTCCCTCAATATAGCACATGAATAGCAGTTGCGTATGGGGATTGAAATCATGTATGCTACAGGCTTTGAAGTCCACAGAATAGCTCTAATACTCTGATTTGGGTTAATGATTAAATATAATTAATCTAAAACAATGACATAGGATAGATTATATTAGAGCTCTAGTCAATATTTAACACCACAAGAGAGAATTGGCTTTATGAAATCAAACATATCTCAGTAATTGAGTGAATTCTTTCCATTTTAATTTGAGTTTCTATATTATTGTACAAATAATGATTGTCTCACTTCCCTGGGATACCATTAGGTATTGAAAGCAAAAATCTGCCATTGTGTGCCTTATCGAGTTGAAAAATGCATTTTCCCATTAAGGGATATTGGCAAAGACTGAGGGTGCAGGTAGGTTGGTGTACATCATACGGGAAAATTGGAAGATAGTCTAAAATAATTCAAAGACTAGAGTTCATATTTATTACACAGTAACATGACCAAGGCACGGTGTTGGGTAACGTGAGATACCAAAATTACGTGCTCTGCCATCAAATGGAACATCAGTGTAAAGAAATGGTTCGGATAAAGGGTTCCCTTTTATAGACATACTGCTTAGTTGCCTTTGTGGGTTGGGGAACAGGCACAAAAATAATGACTAAAACCTCATAAGATTTCCTAAAATAAATTTACAGATTATAAATTTGCTTCTGCTGTTTAGTTTATGTGATAACATAAAATTTTAAATGCATAAAAACATTTGCAAAAAATATTTAATTTTTTAATTACTTAGATCCATCTACTGAAGATCACGTTTACCTCCATAATTTTATTTACATTATAAGGAATACATAAAAGTACTAGCAGATGTTTTCATTTAAGCTATAACTGTTCTAAGAGCACAAGCATTACAAAAACTCTCCTAAGCATAATTGGTTAATTTTCTCTGTTGTGCATTTTTACATTACCTGTATACATAAAGAAGTCCAGGATTTCAAACAATAGTGTATAATGATGTTCATCTTATTTGGCAAAAGTGTAATTACTGTTGATGGAAAAATATTAGGAAAAGCACAAAGCTATATGTAAATAATATGGTGTAAGATTGACCTGCTGTTTGAACATGTGACATGGCAGTGGAGCATTTGTTCAACTGTAAATAATGCATAGATATTACATTAGGCATTTTTAGACAATAGGGAACAGGATATAGCCAGGTAAACTGTTGGACATTTATTACCTGAAATGAGAAATTAAGAAAACCCAGACATCTTTTTGGTCCTTGGAGAACTAAAAAACCGTTGAAATCCTTCCAATTATAATGACTACTCTTGTGATCTAGAAGAAATACTAGACACTTGTATGTCATCCTTTAGAAGCCAGATTTTGCTTCCTCTCCACTCTATTGATTTCACAATGCTCATGACCCAGCTTCTTTACTATTTTTACCTCTACTATATGTGGAATGCAGTCCTTGATCCTACTCTCTCCTGAAATCAAAGTATTGTATAAAGAAGGGTATAAATAAACATCCTTCGCCACCATCCTGCCTGGATCAAAGGTCTCTAAGCAGGTTGCCTCATGGGCTGTAGGCTCTGGCTTTCCAGCCTCTAGAGAAAATGTCTTTGGTTGATATGTTGGGTCAGTCACTTGTGTCTATGGAAACCAAAACACGTGACAAAATTCTTAGTGAACTATGAGAAGAAACTGCTTGTGACCACATTATTCAGATGGAAGCACTAGCGATAGCAGTCCTTAGATCTTCATGGGCTTGTCTCCTATACAACTATGCAAGGTTATGCATTCTATAAATTATAAAAATAGCTAAGGAAAATTGCTGTTCTTCAAGGAGGTTTCTGTCTCAACCCATTTTTTGGTTATGTTTTAGGTAGGATTTTAGTTAAGCTGTCTTCATAAGGGTTCTGGGTTATTCTTCCTCTGTAGATTTATAAAATCTCCCTTCCCAAAACATTCAAGGATTGATCTCTCATGGATCATAAAAAAATATTTCAAAATGGATAATCGACTTACTTCTCCTAAAATGTCATATACCACCTTACCAAGGACATTGGGTATTATTTATTTATCTGTTATCTATCTATATTTGTTCATAAACAAATATACATTAACTATTATAAAATTCTAGATCATATCATATGTATTTAAATGGTGGAAAATAATAATCAGGTTCTTATAAAATATGAGAGAATTCTATAAGGCATATTTTGGGAGAATTAAACCACTTGCTTTAATTTGTTGTGTGTAATATCCTTTATTTGTCTGTGTTAAGCACTATTATTTGAAATTCATGGTTTACCTCTAAGAAATTAAATACTTTTGTAAGAAACATCATTCTCCAATTTAAAAAAATCTCTTCTTAAAGTCTAGTTCTTTACATTATAAATAAAGGATACATGAAATTCTTTAAATTCAAATTTTTTCATGTTCCTAGATAAACATCCTCTATCAGCATATAACAAGTATCACACCTCTGACAAGAAAATGAAGCTCATGAGTTGCTGCCTTACATGTTATTGTTACTTGTTTCATGGCCATCGCCCGTACACAGCTGTAAGCTCTTTGAGGCTCTGAGCAGTATATTTGATCTCTATAGTGCCGGTGTCTCAACTGCTCATTTAACTCATGCTATTTTCTGTATTTAGTTGTTTTGAAAATTAAATTACTTTAATAATAAGAGGAGTTAATATGCATGTAGATTATTAGATTTCACAGTTGCATTAAGTCAAAGGTTATAACTGACATTTGAAAAAACAATTGATGAGGTCAGAAACCAGACTGTGGTGGCTGAATAGGGGTTAAAGTAGTATATATAACCTTTACAAAGTTTGGCAATGAAGAGAAAAAGAAGGAAAGAGCACTAATTTAGTGCAAGGTTGAGGGGAAAGACTTTGATTGAGGATACTGAAACTGAAATCTGTATATAGAGAGGAATGAGTAGGCAAAGCAAGGGGATGTGAAGGTATCAGAAAAATAGGATCCATCCTTTTGGGAAAAAATAAAGAAATCCAGCAAGAGGCAAGCAAGAAAAGGATCAAGAAAAACAGATAACATATGAAGAGGCTCTTCCTCCTTTGGAATGAAATTTTAGATTGTAAAGATATATTGTGAACAAATGCATCCGGTTTTCCTCTTGAATAAAATATTATATAAATATAATTTCTGAATTATATTCTGTCATTTCATTGGTTAATCTGAAAAGAATGAAAATGTCTTGTTTTGAAAATCTTTTATTTTTTCCCTGACAACCAACAAATTCTTAATTCTTACACACATGCACACACACATAAATGTATGTATATATAGTTTATACATCTATATAATATATATACAGATATATATAATACATATGCTTGTATATATATATAAACATTTTTTCTTGAAAATATTATAAAACTGATGAGTCTTAGTGTGCAATTTTAAAAAATCGGTGAAGATGGCAGCTGACACAATTAATACTAAAAACTGTAAGCCTTTCTATAAGATGAAGGCTTCTGAGTTAGCAGCTTACTCATATTGTTACATCAGTGATTTTCAACCAGTGCACTACAAGAATTTTTAAAACATGCAATATCTAACTATTTATTTAGTCAGGGGCATTGACCTCTTTTCCCTTAGATTGTCAAATAAAAAAATGACAACAACCAATACAGCAATAGCTGTCCAGTGTTAATGAATCAAAATTATACCTATTTTTTGTCAGATCAGCAAAAAATATATATTTTTTGGTGCACCACAGAATTTTAGTAATTAGTTTATGTATGAGATGAGATGAAAGTGGTTGAAAATCGCTGTTAAATAAATGAATAGCTTGAAAGCAGAAAGAGCTTGTACAACATTTTAGCTTCCTTTTTTGCTTAATGTACCTTGGTTAAGATGAGACAAACAGACAAATTTTTTAAAAAATTCAGTATGAATCATCCAGGAATATATTAAGGAATACACACCTGTGTACTCATATAAACACACACACACACAGCCATTATAGATAATTTTGATTTGAAGACTCTGTTTTCAAAAAAATGAGGAAAGGCTTTGATACTAAGCAAATAAACCATGGTTGATTCATTCTAGAGAAACTCTGTATTCGCTCATCGGTATTCATTGGCAAGCAGTGCAAAAGCTATGGCTAAGATATTATAATGAAATGCACACACCATGCTAAAGGGAACCAGCAAACACAACCTTGACCCCGTGGGGCGGTAACACATACAACCAACAGCACTGAGCCCTTGATTAACGAGGGAAGCTCTGAGCATGTCCACCATGGCTGCAGCGGTCACAGATATTTCATCTGGCTTCCTCACGTCACCTATACTTGCATTGGACTTTAAATACACAAGGGCAAACAGTGTCTATGAAGTCCTGCTACATAGACAATCCATTAGTGCTACAGTAGGCTTCATGCAATTCCTGCCTACAGAGCTTAGACAGGAGCATGGGAAAAAAATACAGCAGGGCCACTACATAACAGTGGCCAGCCAAAGCAGGAAATGAATAGCCGAGTTACCCAGAGATCAGCAAGCCATGTCCTTCTTTCGGCCACATGTCCTAGAGACTCCTGAGAAGGAGACTTTTAGCAGTCCCCTGCTGTTGTCTCATAGCATCTGGAGGTGATGAGGCCTATCAGACTGTGTGGGACAGAAAGCCATGTCAGAAATAGAGGGGTCAAATGGGCTTCTCTAAATGGGGTTGCATGCTGAGGCTATATACGGCCCACACTCTCTGTGTTGAAGAATCAGTGGGACTTAGCAAATCCTGCAGCCAATAAGAAAAAAGCAACCAATTCTAAATAGCTGGGCCCAAGTCTGAACAACTCAAGGGTTTGCAGACATATGTTCAATAGTTCTTCATCAAATTTTGAGACTAACAATTAAAGATTGCAGCAAATCCAGGGCTTGTCTCAGAGTTCTGAACTCCCAGGAGAGCTTTCTACTCTAAAAGATGACACTTCATATGGGCATAGAAGGTCACTAAGACCTGAGGTCCCCTCAAAGTGTGTTTCTGCCAGTCAAATTTACTAAAACCTAGGGAACGTGTACCTGGTCATATTACCGTATATATTCTGTTTATGGCAAATAGGAAACTTTGACTTGGTGTTAAGTTATTATTACTATTTTCTTTAAATCATTTTAAAGGAAACATGAAAAAAAGACTGGCTTTTAGTTCCCACAAAAAAATCTTTTTTGTCAAATATTCATTTGCCTGTTATCATTATACAGTTCCATTTAATTGGGTTACAAATGTAATTATCCAAAGGGTAATATAAATTATATGAATTTTTTTTTCTAAAATGAAACTAGAGAGCTTAATTACAGTTTAGGGAGACTTCAATTACTTGCATTTTGCTATATTTTATAATAAGCTTCTTTATTCAACCCAAGAACTTGCTTGTTTTATAATATTTAGATTCAGATACTATTGGTTATCTCCATAGTTGATTGTGAAATTATAGTTAATTTTAGACTTTTTTTATTATCATTCCATTCACTTTTACTGGATACTGTTGACGAAGAAGATGATGATGATTCTACAATGCTTCCAGGATAATGTACTGTGTTATAAAAGGAATTCAGAGAAATAATTTTCTTAAAATTATTTATTCAAAGTATGAACGATAGCAGTAAAAAATAAATGCTCTCAAGTGGTATCCAAGATGACAGGGCCTAAGAAAGGCTTAACTCAGAGAGTACGACACTTTTCCAGAGGTACAAAGTGATTTGTCTAATTTTGTCAGGGATACCAAATGTATAGTATTATGAAGTCAGATACAAAGCTAAATTATGCCCCACAAAAACTTTACATCTGCTATTCAAAATAAAAGCATCTGTGAAATTTGTGGATTTTATATAAAATAATGAACCAACAGTGCATGATATTCATTAAAATCACACAGGATTCCTCATAATTAAAATAATTTTAAATTAAAACATCATTATTGTTTTGCATTTGCAAAATGATAAATGAATTCCTTTTCAGCCACAATGGAAATCACTAGAACATTTCCCTCAGTGGTAAATATATTTCTTTGAGCTTATACTTTGTTCCATTTAAATTTCTGTCTTTTCATATAATAATGCTTTATTCATACATTTGAGACAGATCTGTCGCTTGCTAAACTGCTGTGTAAAGAAATTAAGTACTATTTATGAAGAAACATATTTCTTTATATATATTTCTTAATATCTAATATGTTTATTCTTAAAGTATATTTATTAAGAACTAATAAATTAGTTTAGTAAGGTCACAGAATAGAAAGTCAACACCAAAATAAATCACCATTCTACATATTAGCAATATACAATTGGCAACCAAAATTTTAAAACAAAATGTCTTTCACAATAGCCTAAAACTATAATACTCTAAATACAAATCTAACAAAACATATACAGAATGTATATGCTAAACCTAAAAAATTCTGATAAAGTACATTAAAGGAGACCTAAATAAATGGAGACTCGTACAGTGTTCCTGGGCGAGAAGATGCAACATAGACAACAATTTTATCCAAACTGATCTATATATCTAATGCAGTACTATCAACAGGTCAGAAAGATTTGTTACATTCAGTCAAATTTTGTCTGAAATTTATATAGAAATACAAAAGGTCAAGAATAGCTAACATATTATGGTTAAAAAAAAAACACCACCACCACCAAAGTTGGATGTATCACACTATCTGATTTTAATACTTAACTAGAAACCTACAGTAATCAAGGCAGTGTGGTATTAGTGAAAGAATAAACATATAGGTCAATGGAACAGAAAAGATATGTAGATTAATTTCAGTTTGGAGCTATGACAGTTCTGACCTATTTTTAGTTAAGGACTCTAGCAAACAATACTTCCATAGCATTCTTATGCATATATATTGGTACATATAGGTGAGATTTCCTCTAGGGCACACACACATACCCTGCAAGTAAAATAGTTTGTAGAATATGCAAACCTTACAACTTACTAGATAATGCCAATTTGTTTTCCAAAAATTATAACATTTATACTCCCACCGGCAGTTTTCATTTTCAACAACCTTAACAAAGTTTGTTTTTAGAGACATTTTTTTTCTGCCAATCAAGCAGGTATATAGTAGCATATGATTTTTAATCCCCTTTACCTGATTATCAGTGTAACTGAGACTTATTTTTGTATATTTTAAGATCCGTATCTCCTAAATAGATCAAAGACATGCCATGTCTTAGCCTGCACCCCCCTCCCACCAGCATTCTCCTACTTAATTCATGTCCATTTTCTATACTATTCTTAACCTCCTCCTGTCTATTTTGTACCTACCATTTATACTTCTTATTCCCTGTACCTTTTCCCACATTCTCCACCCTCCCCTTCCTCACTGATAACCCTCCATGTGATCTCCATTTCTGTGATTCTGTTCCTGTTCTAGCTGTTTGCTTAGTTTGCTTTTGTTTCTGTTCTTTTAGGTTCAGTTGTTGATAGTTCTGAGTTTGTTATCATTTTACTGTTCATAGTTTTGATCATCTTCCTTTTCTTAGATTAGTCCCTTTAATATTTCATTTAATAATGGCTTGATGATGATGAAGCCCTTTAACTTTACCTTGTCTGGGAAGCACTTTATCTACTCTTCCATTCTAAATGATAGCTTTGCTGGATAAGATATTCTTGGATGTCAGTCCTAGTCTTTCATGACTTGGAATACTTCTTTCTAGCCCCTTCTTGCCTGTAAGGTTTCTTTTGAGAGATCAGCTGAGAGTTTTATGGGAACTCCTTTGTAAATAACTCTCCTTTTCTCTTGCTGCTTTGAAGATTCTCTCCTTATCTTTAATCTTGGGTACTGTAATGATGATGTGCCTTGGTGTGTGCTTCCTTGGGCCCAACTTCTTCAGGATTCTCTGAGCTTCCTGGACTTCCTGGAAGTCTATTTCCTTTTTCAGATTGGGGAAGTTCTCCTTCATTATTTTTTCAAAGAAGTTCTCAATGTCTTACTCTTCCTATTCTCCTCCTGACACCCCTATGTTTCGGATATTGGAGCATTTAAAGTTGTCCCAGAGGTTCCTCAGCCTCTCCTCATTTTTTTGCATTCCTGTTTCTTCATTCTGTTCTGGTTGAAGGTTCATTTCTTCCTTCTACTCCAAATCATTGAGCTGAGTCCTGGCTTCCTTCCCCTCACTGTTGGTTCCCTGTATATTTTGCTTTGTTTCACTTTGCAAAGCCTTCCCTTTTTCCTCCATTTTGCAACCATACTCTACCATTTCTGTGAGAATGCAGATTACCAGTGTTTTGAACTCAGCATCTGTTAGGCTGGCTATCTCTTCATTGCTTAGTTCTATTTTTGGAGCTTTTATCTATTCTTTTGTTTGGGTCACTTTTTTTTTTTTTTTTGTCTCTGTGCCCCTATTATGTTGTGAGGAGCAGAGCCTTAGGTATTTGCCAGGGCAGGGCAACCTGTGTCATTGCCTTGTGGTGCTATATGTGGGGGAGGGGTCAGAGAGGGAACAATGCTGCTTGCAAGGCTCTTGGCCGGCTTTCAGTCACTTCCCCTGCTACCCACAAGCAAATTGGGACTTTCTGTTGCTGATTCCTGGGTGGGTGGGTTTGTGTACATTCTGGAGCCCTGTGGGTCTCCCAGACAAACTCTCCCATGAGACTTGCATTCTTTCCCGCTGCCGCAACCCCCACAGGTTTTTACCCGTAGAGGTTTTGAGGCTTTCTGTTCCCACGCTGGAACCCTGGCTCACGTGGTCTCTCTCACTCCCCCTGTTGTTCCTCCTGGTTTATCCGCATGCAAATGTGGGACCGCCCAGTCCACCAGCCACAGCTTTGCTGTGCATCCTCTCCACCCTGGCTTCCCATCTCTGCCCCTCCTACCTTTCTGAATGAATGTTTCTTCTTCAACTCTCGGACTTCCATACAGTTTGATTTTCTGGCAATTCTGGTTATTTTTTGTTTTTAAGTTTGTTGTTGTCCTTCTTTTGGTTGTGCAAGGAGACAAAGTATATCTACCTGTGTCTCCATCTTGGCTGGAAGTCCACTAAATCCTGGTATTGATTTTTATCAAATGGAACTACTTTTTATTTTCAGTGAGGTTACAGAGGTAAAATTATACTGAGAGGGAAAAATACAAAAAATAATCATTCTGTATGATTCCATTTACATGATTTCCAAAAAACCTGAATGCAGCAAATATATGACCTTCAGCTATTCACATTAATTCACTGAGCCTAATTAATTTAAAATGGCGCTAATGACCATTTCAGGAGTCATTCTGAGAATTAAACATATAATGTATATAGTAGCATCAAACACAAAATAACCTGAATTAATGTCCCTCTGCATCTTTTGCGTTATTTTTCTGTTGCTTTACCTGACAAATATCAGACACCTGTTAGTTAATATTGCCATTGCTTGCTATCTGCATGGCATGATTGGAAAGCAGGCTTCATTTAAATGTGTTTTATGTGAATTTTTTAAAACCTGCAGGTTGATTTTTGACAAGGAAACATCTTGGAAAATAACATGTCTTTTGGCACTGCTTAGATATTTGAAGAAATATGTTTTCAAATTTAATAATATGGTTACATTGTGGTTCCTTGGAATTCTACGATGCTGGGCTAAACTAGTCATTCAACCCTCTTCTGTTTATAGCTGTACACAAATTCCTGTCAGCTTTCCAATTTTCTTGATTTCTGGGTTTTTGAATATCCTTAGATTCATGCATATGCCAAGTAAACACACATACACTCATGATCAAGAGCACTTAGATGTTTAGAGAACAAAACTAGTATATCTGAAAGCTGAAACTGTCTTCTTGCTTTTCTCTATTTCATATGCATGAGTTGTAAACCAAACCTGTCTTTGGAATTTTGTACTACTAATAGAGGAAATATCCTTGGGGAACAAGAAGCATCAAATCATATCAAGGTGATTCCAAAAACCTGCATTCATTTTGAGATTTAAGAAATATTTTTAAAGCTAAATAACACAATTATTAAGTTTGATTGCTTGGTCAAATATATAAATCATATCATTTATTAAATTATAAATAATATAATGGAAATATATAGAGCTTATTTTGAATTCCTAGCTTCAGGAAATCATTTTCACTATGTTATAAACAAGAACTCCAATGAATTTGGCTGTCTTCGCTAATGGAAAAGGGAAAGTGCAGCCCGTACGTGTAAAGAAAAATGTTGTTCTGAGAAATGAAAATAGTTCATGTCACTCAAGCCAAATTTTTAAAAAACCTCAAGTTCTTTACTGTATCTCCTGAATTCCAGGAAAGGCAAACAAGTCCCCAGTAATAGAAGCACCTTCTCTTTTCTTTCCAATGGACTTGATCTTCTTCTCTACTCAAACTGGGTCTCCAGCTCTACAAATAGCTCAGCCCCCACACCTCTGCATTCTTTCTTATATGCACATTCCCTCACACATTTGTGACCCACCACAAATCCAAAAAACATGCCTGGCAAGGCAGGACCCTTTTTGAAAGTGTAAAAATATAAGAGAGAGAGAGAAAGACAACATTTATTGAGTACCTGCTGCTTGCTAGACACCATGGGAAGACCTATTGTCATGCTCTGTGTCATTTTATCCTCGCGAAAACCTTATGAGGTTGGTAAACATTTCCATTTTACAGGTAAAGAAATTAAGGTGCAGAGGGGTTTCCACTTGCCCTAGTGAAAGAGTGGAAACTAGGACTCAAGCTGTCTAACTCCCAAGCCCATGTGAGAAGTCATTCTGCTCCTCCCCTTTTCTAATGGAATGTGAACATGAACGCTTATATTTTCAAGGTGTTCACATTTGTATAAATAATTGTAATAGAAACAAGGTGTGTTCCTTTGAAGGCTGATCTGATTCTTAAAAAGAGTCAAATTTGTTGCGGCCGAGGTTATGTTTAGGTAAGCGATAACACCGAATGCTATGATTTTGAGCAAGAACTCCTTTCTATGTATCCACGATTACAGACTACTTTTATGGCATGTGTTATCTAGACCTTTGTTATATGATCAGTTAGGATTCTTGGGCTCTGGGGAAAATTTAAAAAAATAATTTTATTTAGAAAGATATAGAGGACTTAACATACTTGACAGAACTAGCTTGAAAAGCAAGTCAAACTCTAGGCAGTCCAGAGGATCAACTAACAAAGAAAATCTCTTCTACCAAGACTAGTCTAGTCCGAACATGACAACCATCACTGGACTCTGATGCTTCTGCCACTGGGCACATCACTGACGCTGTAACCAATGAATCATAAAGGTGATTCACTGATTAACTTCAGCCTCACCTCCCAGCAAGCAGCCAAGACTGGGCCTGAATCCATAGCTGGCACTGGAACGGCAGCAGGATGGTTCTGCTCTACTGGATCTTGTGGCCACCGTGGCAGGGCGTTTCCTCCAAATACCACCATGTTGGGGATCGAATTTTAAGATGGAAATTTGGGGAGGACACAAACATTAAGCTTATGGCAATGACAATGGTCATTCTACCTTACCCACTACGAATAATAATATGTGTAATGTGACCCAGCTTGTACAGGCTAGGAGGGAATTCTCACCTCTCTTAAATGCTTATGTCCAGAATCTTGCCTTTTCTACAGTGTCTACTTTAGGTTTACCAAAGAAGATGAATGAAAATTAAAAGCAAAACAGAAAATATCTGAAGTTAAAATTAACTTTTAAATTTGTTTCCATATGTTTTTATGGTGTTGATAATGGCCTATTCAGTTAACCAAAAATATAAATAGATACAATATTTTCTTCAGACAGAAGTTCTTAGTTAAAGCATCTGAATGCCAATGGTTAGGGGGTAAAAAAACAAAGCAAGACACACTTGCATTCACTATCTATGAGTGACATCCTCTTTGAGGTGAAAATCAGTATACACATCATGTACAGAGCCTGTGTCAGAGGTTAAGAGTAAGTCAGGGATCAAGCAGTGTTTCTACATTTAACCCCCAAATAATTACTACTTAGTAAACACTGATCAAGCTTTATACAGGAAATATCTATGGGAAATGACATGTTTTAAAGTTGAAAACGATTCCCTTGTGACTAATAGAAAAAGAAGACAGATACCTTTGAATGGAAAGAATATAATGGTAAAAAATAGATGACACCTACCCAAGCTGTCTTATCAAGGCTATGAGAGAAACTTTTGTAATACCCAAACTTATCGTCTCTACTTTCCCATTGCTTCTGCCCCTGCCTACTTACTTTTCTCAAAATGGAGAAGGAGACACCTTCCTCAAAACGGAAGGTGTCCTCAGCTCGTTATGCAAACCAGCATCTGGTCCTGCACACCATGCTTGTCAGACACTTACCCCCCAGTTACATGGTGCCAGGTAGTAATGTTAACTGGAGAAGAACCCTCTTTCTATTTCTCCATTCCTTCTACAGCCCCCATGGAACCCATTTGGAAAAAGCACTTTCAAAAGGCATGACTGAATATGCATGTTATAAGGGGAAAGAGAGAGAGGGACAGGCAGTAAAGAAAATGTTTTGTGGGTAATTGAAATGTGGCGATAAGATTTCTATTCTGTTCATACTTCTTATGTGCGGCTTAATCACTATGAACTGATAGTTCAGTGTACAAAACTACCCCATACTTATAGTGGAAAAAAAAAGAAATAATTCAGTTCATTAGGGAGGGTTGGCACAATGCTACTGATTATCTGTCCCTTTTCTGAACACATAGGTGAAGTTTTCACTTTACATTTTATTTGATGTTGGCACTATCCTATTAAGGAAACAATAACCAAGTGTCAACATGGTTCCATGTCTTTGGGGGAAAAAGAAAAGTGATTGTATGGACAGTATGTCCACTTATAGACACTGTAGCAATAGTTTTTTGAAAGTAGGAAAATACTCAGAGAAGAATTTTCTTTGCAACATGTAGGAAGGTAAAAAAAAATGAGCAGCTTGTATTTGATTCATATATATCTGAGTTTGCTGAGTCAATCAGTAAAGGAGTGTAGACAATACCTTGTTTGTAGGGAGGGCTGAGAAGCTACCTTGAAAAGAACTCATCCGTAAAGGCAGAAGTAACTGGCCCAGGGTAAAGGCTGACTTTATCAGCCAGAAGGGAGAAGCTGTTATAAAAGCCATGCCTGGCTGTGGCACTGGGAATTGCCTCATGTGGTCCTAAGGGACTTATCAGGAACCAGTGGAAAGCAAAGATGCTGTGGGTGAAATGGAAACAGACTTTCATTAAAAAATTCTCTTAGCATATTTTGCTAAGTGAAATAAGCCAGAGAGCGAAAGACAAATACCATATGATCTCATGTATAACAGGAACCCACTGAACAAGACAAACAAAGGAACAAAATAGAACCAGAGGCATGGAAACAAGGAACAGACTGACAGTGACCAGGGGGAGCGGGGAGGAGAAGAGGGGAAAGCAGGGAAGGAACAAATCAAAGAACGTGTATAAATGACCCATGGACGTGGACAACAAGGTGAGGGTTGACTGTGGGAGCCGGGGTTGTTAGTGGGGCAGGGGAGAACATCGGGGGGCAATCAGGACAGCTGTAACAGAACAACAATTTTTCAAAAGAAGGGAAAAAGAAACTTTCTTAGGCATTCTATTGCTGGTGGCTATCTTGCAGTTACCCTACTGACAGCATGTGATAGAACCCAAGAAATAGTCTGATCACCGTCTGAGGAATTCAGACAGCCCAGGGTGCCCACAAGGATCCTCAGAAATGACTGGCAGGTCAGTATGACAGGTGAGAAGCTTTAAGAAGGTCAGTTCTGAACAAGATGAATTTAATTATCATTGAAATTAACCTATTGTAATGGAAGAGAAGGCAGGACCTCCGTACAGATGCAGGACGGTGGGCGTCTGCAGAAGTCTGCCTGCTTCCACTCCTTGGGAAGGCAGGAAATTAGGTCCTCATGTGAGAGAGGATTGTGGAGGAGAGGAGAGAGGAGGGGAGGAGCGCAGTATGAAATAGTCACTCATGGCAGAAGAATGATACGATCTGAACAATATAATTTGATTGCTGGGTAGCACCAAGGACCTACATGAGCAGCAATTTTCAACCTTTTTCATCTTATGGCATGCATAAACGAATTACTAAAATTCTGCAGCACAGCAAAAAATAAATTTTTTACCAATCTGACAAAATTAGGTATTTGGATTCATTCACCCTGGATGGCTATTGTTGTGTTGGTTGTTGTCATTTTTTTTAATTTGACAATCTAAGGGAAAAAAGGTCAATGCCTCTGACTAAATAGTTGGGTACTGCATGTTTTAAAAATTCTCGCAGCACACCAATGTGCCTGCCATGGCCCACGGGTTGCAAATCACTGCACTTGAGGTTAGTGATCATAAATGAAAAGTGAACCTGCCCACAGGCTGTTTGTGTCTTTCTACCAAACCTGGGATCCCCTGTGCCCCTGTTGATGGAATGGAAGTGGAGGGAAGGGGTGGTTCCCAGAAGTAACAGAGCTCAGGGACTTCTCTTCACACCAAGTAGGGTCCCATGGCAGAGAATGCCCAGGGCGGGCATTTCTTCTGCATCTCAGGGCTATCACGGCCAAAGTCACTGCAGCTCTTTCGGGTGGTCTCGAGATACCTGTTATTCCCCAGCCCTCACCTCTGAGTTCTAGGAAAGGGGAAGAAAAAAGGCAAATAGCAAAAATACCAGTCTACCCATAAGGAGAAAAAGAAGCAATAAAGGAAAAATGAATCTCATGAGAACCACTTGATGAAGTAAGTGGACTGAAAGGAATAGGTGGGCAGCCCTGGGGAAAAGACACCATGATTTAGAAGGGTTTCACCAAGGACCAAGAGCAGTAAAATCCAAGGCTCGATGTCTTATAGTTTCTGCTTCTAAGAGGTATGGGACAGAGAATAATGACACAGGGCTAATAGCCTTCAACAATGGAGAGTTGCTCTGATTTATCAGGATGGAAAGAGAAGTAGCCAAATAGAAGAACAGCTAACATGGAGAGAAAGGTACAAGAGAGATATTGACCTTCCCCTCCTTCCATGTGGGTAACGAGTACTAGGGACAAAGAACTTGTTGGGTCTAGGTTTTCTCTCATGCAAAGGTGAGCAAAGGGAGCAAAGATGAATATGACTTCCAGAGACAGGCTGGTGAAGTGTGTGGTGAAGGGAGAATAAACACTAAGGGCTTCATGTTTTTCTCATGAAGGAATATCTCACCCAAATTTGAGAGCTGCTTCGAAACCTGTGAGCAACCCCACAGGGATACAATAGATCCCAGGACAGAAAAAATAAACTTTAATAAAGAAGTTAAATAAAATTATGGGGGGAAATATAGCAGGAACCAAACCCATCAATTATGATTGTGTACAACCCCAACTGAATTCTGAAGAAGAAGTGACAATAATATAATGCAAAAATGTGACATTCAGAATCCACTTGAAAAGAAGGTGCACCCTATGCAATAAGGTGGAAATTTGCAATAAACACAGCATTTGAAGAAAATTGAAAAGAACACAAAATCTATGAAAAAAATCATAGATAAATAACACAGTGAGATGAGGGGTGGGATTGTAGACAGAAGGAAAAGAATTTAAAAAGCAAGTATATGTATTTTTAAATGGCATGAATCAAGAGATTACACTTAACTACATGCTACCAGAAGGATGGAAGTTAAAGGAATGCAAATATATGCCAGGCAAATGTTCAGGAAAAGAAAGACCAAATCAACATGGAAATGTAATGTGAGCTTGAGCTCAAGGGGAAAAAAAAAAAAGATGTTAAGTAAGTTTTTTTAAAAAGTCATTGAAAATTATTAAAAGAGCAATTTACCATGACAGTGTACCCAGTTAGAGATATCAGTAGATAAAAGAAAAAGAATGTCATAATAAAGGTCAACATAAATCTCAAAAGCAGGAGGAGACTATATATAACTCTCCCTTATTAGCCTCTAACAAGTAGAAAAAGATTTATGAAGAATTTAGAATATTTCAATAACATGATTATTTTGATTAATCTAACCTGAACACAGTAAACACAGTAGAAGAATATACTTTCTTTTGAATTATTCTTGGAGCATTTAGGGGAAAAAATGATTGTGAGTTGTCTCAAAAGAAAAAATATAAATGAATTCAAAAGGTAAAAGTATGACAAATTGTATCCTCAGATACCAATGCAATGAAGTGATGAAAATATTTTAAGAATCATTAGAAACAAATTAGAATTTATAAAATAATCTCTGAACATTGGGTCAAGAAGAAAAACACAAAGTGCAGAATTTCTATGCTATGTATCAAAAACTACTTAAAAAGTAGCAAATACAGTGATCACCAGCCAGCCTCGTAAAGTAAAAATAGTCAAAACACCAGTATACAAAATCACAAATAAGTAATGGGAAACAATCACGTATACAGGTAATATTAAAACAATAAATGTACCATGCAAGTTACAATATAAATGAATTTCACCATTTGGATAATACAAATTATTCCTAAGAATCAATAGTGGTAGAATTTAAGAAAATGAGTTGACTGAACTTCCCTTATCAAAAAAAAATCTAAAGCCCCAAATTGTTTCAAAGGTAAAATTTTCATAAACCCTCAAGGAACAAGTTATACCCACACCATTAAAACATTTTAAGTAATAGAAAGAAAAAGAAATACCCAAATGTTTTATAAAACTAGAGTAACACTGACACCTAAATCTAAAAAGTTAGCACAAACACAGAAACCTACAGGTAAATCATATTTATAAATATGAGGGCAGCAAATTTGAATAAAATATTAGGAGACAGCCTTCAGCAGTATTTTACAACCTAGAATGTACCATGATGAAGATGGATCAATTCCAGAAATATAAATATGACTCATTTTAAAGAACTGTTCAGTTTAATTCAACATAATAGCATATGTTTGTATATCCAGAAAGCTAAATATAATAACATGAAAGGCATTGGTAGTGTTTGTTTTCAATACCTGAAACGGAGTAGGGCGGGCTTGGGAAGTCTGCCTGAAATGAAAGAAGGCAGAAGGAGCACCTTTACTTTGGAATGCGATTCCTGTCATCCAAAATATGAAGCTACCATAAACTGAGGTAAATCCTCAATAATTGGACAATACAGGGTTGGAGACATGCACAGCGAGCCCCTGCAGCACACGTGGTTGGGACGAGAGTGAGAGGAGTGAGAAGCTCTCCTCAGGTAGAAAACGTAAAGGGGTCCCCAAAAACTCAGTCAACAAGATAAATAATATTAACGCAAAAATCCACAATAAATACCAATTTTTAAAAAATTTTTAACTGTAGTTGACATACAATATTATATTAGCTTCAGGAGCACAACATAGTGATTAGATGTTTATAGACCTTACGAAGCGATAACCGCAATAAGTCGAGTGACCATCTGTCACCATACATCGTTATCATGCTATTACTGAGTACATTCCCTATGAACTATGTTACATTTGTGACTTATTTTATAGTTGGAAGTTTGTACTTCTCAATTCCCTTCATCATTTTTGCCCACTCTCCACAGACCCCCAAAATACCAACTTTTAAATGAAGGCAAGGTCCACCCCTGGACTTACTTGACTCACCTCATGCACATTACCCCATCCCAGCCCCGCTGAACAAGAAGGTACCGGGAATGTTGGGACACAAGAAGGAAGGTTCCTGCAGAACCTGGACTTAAACGTGGTGACGGTAATATTCAGACCTGGCGGTATTCGAAGGCGTTATTGCCCAGTTGTTGCTGGTTCTGAGCCCCGTTGCGGGGTTCAGTCCTCTGAGGAGGGATGATGCCCAGCTGGTAGTGGTATCTTGAGGAAGCATTAATGAAGCTGTTTCTGGTAATATGTGGGGGAAATTTTTAAAAACTAGAAACTGAAACCCACTTCAGCTGTCAGGGTGAAGAAACTTTCCCTACTATGATAGGGGAGAAAAAACAAAACAGGGAAAAGAAGATTACTTCTCCCTTCTCCTATCTTCAAAAGCTAAATAATTCTAATTAGAAGACTCCAGTTGGAAGGCATCTAACAAAACAGAAATATGGCTTTTAGAATCTTAGATCTAGCATCATAAAGCAAGTATAGAAAAGTAAGTTAGGAGTGGAGAATCAACAATAAAATGCATAACACTCAGAGCTTGGTAATGTGTGTTGATTTGAACAATGCATTGTGGGTGGAAGTAACAGTGGGACGGTTCCAAACCAAAACCTTCGAAGGCACTGTATTTTTCTCTTTACTCTCCCTACTTCTGTGATCATCCATGAGAAGATGTCCTGGGCTCAAGGAGAATGTGGAGACACATGGGCCGAAGCCCAGTGGGCAGTCTGGAACCAAGCCCAGCTGAACCAGCCAAACTCCATTGGAGCCCCAGACCTATGAGTAAAAAAATGAATTTCTTTTGGTTATAAGCCACCAAGATTTTGCGGTGGTCTGGTGTGCCTCAAAACTTAACTGATACGCTCAGTTTCTTACCTATAAAATAGGTTTAATGACACTACTTACCTTGCAGGCTTAGTGAGACACCTGCTGAGATAATGAAATGCAAAGGGGACATTCATTATAGAAAAAGAACGAAGAGCTCGCAATATTCTAGGGGGCCTCAATTAACTCATTTGATGGGATTTAGGCCGCTTCTTTCACAGTTTTTTTTTTCTGGTTATATTGTGGTAAAATACAAACAGCTTAAAATATACAGTCTTAACCATTTTTAAGTGTGTAGTTTGGTGGTATTAAACATAGTCATACCATTATGTAACCATCACCATTATCAATTTCCAAAACTATGTTTATCTTGTAAAACTAAAACTCAACAAATAATAATATTTAATTAATCAAAGTACCCCATTCCCCAAATATATTCAATACCTACCCAAAACAAAACAAACATGATTCTGTTTTCAGAGAGAGGTTCTTGGTACTGCCAGCTTTCTGATAAAATGTATAGGGTATTTCTAAGATAGGGAGTAATTTTAACTTTGTAAAATGTAGATATGTAATTAAGAAGTATGTGTATGCACAAAATTAATTAATCTTGCAATAGTATTAGTCAGAAGAAGGACTTCTATTTTAGGGAGGATTTTCCTTGGAAGAATATGGATAGCAGAGTAGAAGATTAGGCAATTTCTAATGAATGATTTATATAAGAACACTTTGCTTGCTTTATAAAAGGCATAGAATGAATAATTCAAATAAGTTTCCCAGTTGATACTGGATCCAACGGTAATCTGACAAAAGTTAAAGGTAAGAATTTCTCTTAATTAAATTGAAAATAACTAAAAGTATTTGTTCGGTTTGACTTTTACCTAAACTTCTGAAGTATATTGGCATATTGTAATGGATTTCTCCCTCCTGCCAAGCCAAATATTATTATCATGGTCTAATTGATAAAGACTTCAGCTAACTAAGACACAAAACTGATAATTTTCTTGAAGTCACTGATGTTTATTAATGCACATGCATTGTTTCAAAAGAAGTATCCCCTTTTTAGGTTCAAAGTGCAAAGATGAAACTACATGAAGAATATAATTAAAACAGTTAATTCAAGCAAGTCAAAAAACAAAATGATGAATTTTTGTATTAAGAAAAAATATATAATAGTCTTTCTATTTCACTTATTTCATCTTGGTGATGATGAGGTACATTAAAAATGTAATCTCACTGAATGACAGATACAAAAGTACTCGTCTCTTTAAGAACATAGGGAGCAGCTCTGGGTAATATACATTAATTTATTCTGTGCTAAAGTCAAAGTAGCAGCTCTTTCCAAATCAGGAGGCAAATGAACCACAAAGACTTTGCCCCCATTCCCTCTTCAGGGTCTTTGCCATCCTGCAGAACAATTGGAGTGAGCTACGGCATAGACACATCTATAGGACATTTTCCAGAAAAAAGAAGAATAGAGCATCAAATGCATCAGTGTAAAAGTATATTTTGTGGCTGCTTTCCAACTAGTTGGATAAATTTACAGAAACGAGTGGAAGGGAAAAAAACATCGCATACTCTTAGAGATGAGCTTACTTTGGTTTCCAACAGGGTAGAGCGGCACTTCAGGGAAATTTCTGGAGATGGTGACTCACGGAGAGAGGATGGATTGCTGGTTCTCTTCCCACTTTCATGGTTTCTTGGGGTTAGTGACAAAGTACAACAGGGATCTATTTAAATTAAAAGTGTAGCTGAGAGAGTTTTTTAAGATTAATTTAGAAGGAAATAATGTTCACAAGAAAGTTAAAATCTAGGTCTGAGAAAAGAGAAAAAATATAATAACTGGGACATCTGATCAGAATTTCCTTTACCTGAGAGCTATGTGTAGGTTGCCTAAACTCGTCTGAACTCAAATCGACATTCAGTCTCTTTCTAGCATTTTCTTTTCAAATTTGAATTCCTTTGTGTATATGAAGATTTTGCACCTTGAAGACGGAAAGGAAGCGCTCACTTCTTTCTTTAGCCAAGTCAGTTTAAAGAACATCATCCCTTTGAGAGAATCTTTCCATATTCTAATAGTGTTGGCTGCATTAGGAAGTTTGGTTTTGTTTCTCTGATTGTTGAGAAACACATTCTGTTCTTCATTCTTCTCCAGAGGTCATGGAGATAGAAGCAAAGAAAGGCATGTCCACTCTTGCAGAGTCTCTCCCTGTGCTGCAGCAAATAACCTGAGAACACTATACAGCTAAATTATGAAGTGAGATGCGTCCAAGTGAGCTGAACTTGGCAGGAGATAGTCTGTCTCCTGGGGGAAACCTCCAGGTACAGCACTTCCTTAATAACCACCCTCCTACACTACAATCGGCTAACATTTCTGAACTTTGTTTGAACACTTCATTTTAGTTCAATTAAACACTTTTATTTCAAAACTACAGACAAGCTTAATGAAATCTGTAGTGCTTTGGGACTTAAAAAATACCATTGATTTAGCACTAAGCCTATGAGGAAACTTAAATTTTTATATCTGTGACTTTCCTTTTTATATATAAATTTGTAAAAATACCAGTATTATAATTTTGCCAGTCATGATTGTCTTGATTTAATTCTGGCCACTGTATGGTCTTGTTGCCTTTTAAGTTGTGTTCCACATAAATTTTTGGAATATTTTTTCTTAATCCATGAGATATGCCATTGGTATTTTAATAGGAATTACATCGAATCTATAGATTGCTTTGGGTAGTGTGGACATTTTAATAATATTAATTCTTCCTAGCCATGAACACAGCATACGCTTCCACTTATTTGTATCTTCCTCGATTTCTTTCTTCAGTATCCTATAATTTTCTGAGTACAGGTCTTTTACCTCCTTGGTTAAATTTATTCCTAGGTACTGTATATTTTTTGTTGCAATTGTAAATGGGATTATTTTCGTAGTTTCTCTTTCTGATAGTTCATTGTTGGTGTATAAAAATGTCATCAATTTCCGGATATTAATTTTGTACCCTGCTACCTTGTTGAATTCATTTATCAGTTCTAGAAGATTTTAGTGGAGTTTTTAGGGTTTGCCATATAGAGTACTATGTCATCTGCGAATGATGACAGTTTTACTTCCTTTCCAGTTTGGATGCCTTTCATTTCTTCTTCTTGTCTCACTGCTGTGACTAGAACTTCCAGTGCTATGTGGAATAAGAGTAATGAAAGCAATGAAAGCAGACATCCCCGTCTTGCTCCTGATCTTAAGGGAAACACTTCATTTTTGCCCATTGGGTATGACCTGGGCTGTGTTTTTGTCATATATGGCTTTTATCGAGTGGAGGTATGTTCTCTCTATTGCCTCTTTGCTGAGAGTTTTTATCATAAATGGGTACTGGATTTTATCAAATACTTTTCTACATCTATTGATATGATCATGTGATTTTTATTCATTTTGTTTATGTGACATATCACATTTATTGAACTGCTAATATTGTACCAACCTTGCATCCCCAGAATAAACCCTACTTGATCATGGTGTATTATCTTTTTAATGTATTGTGGGATCTAGTTTGTTAATATTTTGTTGAGAATTTTGGCGTGTATGTTCATCAGATTTATTGGCCTATAATTTTCTTTCTTTTTAGACTCTTTATATGGTTTTGGAATTAGGATAATATCAGCCTTTTAAAAAAGCTTGGAAGTCTTCCATATTCTTGAATTTTTTGGAATAGTTCGAGAAGATGTGTTAGTTCTTCTTTGAATGTTTGGTAAAATTTGCCTGTGAAGCTGTTTGATTGAGGACTTAATTATTTGCTGGGGTTTCTTTTTTAGTACTACTTCCATTTCATCAGTTGTAATTGATCTATTTAGATTTTCTGATTCTTCCTGATTCAGTTTTGAAAGAGTGTATGTTTCTGGGAAATTATCCATTTCACCCAGGTTGTCCAATTTATTGACATATAGATGTTTGTAATATTTTCTTACAATACTTTGTATTTCTTTTGTGTCAGTTGTTACTTCTCTTTCATTGCTGATTTTATTTATTTAAGTTCTCAGGCTCTTGATGAGCCTGGTTTAAGGTTTGTCGATCCTTATCTTTTCAAAGCACCATCTCTTGGCTTCATTAATTTTCTGTATTGTTTTTTAGTCTCTATGTCTTTATTTCCACTCTAATCTTTATTATTTCCTCAAATTAATTATGTTATGCTCCCTAAATTAATTACATAATGCTTCTAGTTAACAGACCTCCAGTTTCTCCTTGTCTATATATTCTAATCAGAGTATATGTGAAGCCTTCATTTTTTCTCATTATAAAACTTTACCACTCCTCTCTTTGCCTGCCTTTGAGTCTCTGCCAGAAGCAAGTGATGGTAGCTTACTCTAGGAACTCTGAATACATAGATTCTGTTTTCTTTTGGGTGGTCTTTCTTTATTCCCACATATTGGGGATCTTCAGTGCATAGAATATTACAAATTCTTTAAAAATAATCAGACCCTTGTGCCAGCTAAGGTGGAGGTGTAGATAGATACACTTTGTCTCCTTGCACAACCAAAAGAAGGACAACAACAAATTTAAAAACAAAAAAATAACCAGAACGGCCAGAAAATCAAAGTGTATGGAAGTTTGACAACCAAGGAGTTGAAGAAGAAACATTCATTCAGACTGGTAGGAGAGGCAGAGATAGGCAGCTGGCGAGGAGAGGACAGGCATCAAGGCAACCACTGGCGGACCCAGCGGTCCCACCTTTGCATGTGGATAAACCAGGAAG
Source organism: Mormoops blainvillei (assembly GCA_004026545.1). Taxonomy (NCBI): domain Eukaryota; kingdom Metazoa; phylum Chordata; class Mammalia; order Chiroptera; family Mormoopidae; genus Mormoops; species Mormoops blainvillei. Next base: position 99,591 of record PVJD01003870.1, read on the forward strand.
AATAACAGGGGAGTAGAGAGGCAGTGTAGTCAGGGGTTCTAGTACAGGAAAATAAAGCTTCAGAGCCTCTACCTGTAAAAACCTGTGGGGGTTGCAGCAGCAGGAGAGATTGCAGGTCTCACAGGAAAGTTCGTCTGAAAGACTCACAGGGTTCCAGAATGTACACAAACCCACTCATTGGGAAACAGCACCAGAAGGGCCCAATTTGCTCGTAGATAGCAAGGAAAGTGACAGAAATCAGGGCAAGAGCCGAGCAAGTGGCATCGTTCCCTCTCTGACCCCTCCCCCACATATAGCACCACAAGGTAATGACACAGGTTACCCTGCCCTGGCAAATACCTAAGGATCTGCTCCTCACAACATGATAGGGGCACAGAGACCAAAAAAAAAAAAAGTGACCCAAACAAAAGAATAGATCAAAGCTCCAAAAATAGAACTAAGCAATGAAGAGATAGCCAGCCTAACAGATGCTGAGTTCAAAACACTGGTAATCTGCATTCTCACAGAAATGGTGGAGTATGGCTGCAAAATGGAGGAAAAAGGGAAGGTTTTGCAAAGTGAAACAAAGCAAAATATACAGGGAACCAACAGTGAAGGGAAGGAAGCCAGGACTCAGCTCAATGATTTGGAGCAGAGAGAAGAAATAAACCTTCAACCAGAACAGAGTGAAGAAACAGGAATGCAAAAACATGAAGAGAGACTGAGGAACCTCTGGGACAGCTTTAAACACTCCAACATCTGAATCACAGGGGTACCAGAAGGAGAAGAGGAAGAGCAAGACATTGAACACTTCTTTGAAAAAATAATGAAGGAGAACTTCCCCAATCTGGCAAAGGAAATAGACTTCCAGGAAGTCCAGGAAGCTCAGAGAATCCTGAAGAAGTTGGGCCCAAGGAAGCACACACCAAGGCACATCATCATTACATTACCCAAGATTAAAGATAAGGAGAGAATCTTCAAAACAGCAAGAGAAAAGGAGACAGTTACCTGCAAAGGAGTTCCCATAAGACTCTCAGCTGATCTCTCTAAAGAAACCTTCAGGTAAGAAGGGGCTAGAAAGAAGTATTCCAAGTCATGAAAGACAAGGACTGACATCCAAGAATATCTTATCCAGCAAAGCTATCATTTAGAATGGAAGAGTAGATAAAGTGCTTCCCAGACAAGGTAAAGTTAAAGGGCTTCATCATCATCAAGCCATTATTAAATGAAATATTAAAGGGACTAATCTAAGAAAAGGAAGATGATCAAAACTATGAACAGTAAAATGACAACAAACTCAGAACTATCAACAACTGAACCTAAAAAAACAGAAACAAAAGCAAACTAAGCAAACTGCTAGAACAGGAACAGAATCTCAGAAATGGAGATCACATGGAGGGTTATCAGTGAGGAAGGGAAGGATGGAGAATGCAGAAAAAGGTACAGGGAATAAGAAGCATAAATGGTGGGTACAAAATAGACAGGAGGAGGTTAAGAATAGTATAGGAAATGGAGACGCCAAAGAACTTATATGTACGACCCATGGGTTTGAACTAAGAGGGGGAATGTTGGTGGGAGAGGGATGCGAGGTAGAGGGGAATAAAGGGGAGAACAAAGTGGGACAGCTATAATAGCCTAATCAATAAACTATATTAAAAAATAATCAGGAGACACATATTTTAAGAGAAAATAATGCTGTACTCAATAGGAACTTTCATTTACTTTGGGACATGATGTAAGTCAATGTCTAGTAAAACTGAAGATGTACCTATCCTATGACTCAGTTGGTTCACTCTTCAGTATAAAATCTAGAAATTTCCCTGTATGTGAACGCCATTTACAAAGATATCAATAGCCTCATTTTTATAATGCAAAAAAAGAAATAATTCAAATTATCATCATCAGATAATTAGATATTGATCTATAACTTGCACTGTATTCATACCATAGGGTCCCATGAAGCTTCAGAAATTAATAAACAACAGCTCTATGCATCAACATCAGTGAATCTCCAAAATAAAATGTCAAGAAAACAAGTAATTTTGAAGAATACATGTAGAATAATATTATTTATATGCAGCTAAAACAAGCCAAAAATTTAAAATACATAGTTTTGGTATACTACAAAAACAGTATAAACATAAGGTAAAGCAAAGGAATACTTGAATTAAGATAGTAAAGAGAGAAATGTAATTGATAAGAGCAAATATGCAGCTTCAAGGGTACTGATGACATTCTGTTTAACTGCGTGATTTGTTGTGTTTTGGGTTTTTTTAACCATGCTTTACATGCAACATGTATGCATTATCTATACTTTTACACACATGATATTTGTCTTGCTAAAATATTTTTAATAAAAGCAAGTTACATATTCTAAAACTTATATTAAAAAACACAGAACCTAGAACAGTTAGATAATTTTGAAAAAGGAGAATAAAGTGAAAGAAATCATTCTACTCAGTGTTTATAGTTTACTATAAAAATACAGTATTGAAGACAGTGTGGTTTTGGACTTCTGCAGGCAAAAGAAAATAGGCCTTAATTGAAAATTCATACCTTATACAAATGCAAAGACAAAATGAAGCATGGATTTCAATTTGTAATATAAACATAAAGCTTTTAGAAAACATATAGGAGAAAGTCTTTCCGATCTACTGCGAGGCAATGAATCCTTAGATGACTCTATGATCCATAAAAGCACGGTTCATAACAGGGAGAACAGGTAAATTAGCTATCATCAAAACTAAAAATTTTTGCTCTACAAGAATCCTGTGAAGAGGATAAAAGGCAAACTACAAATAAGAGAAAATTTTTCAATCCACATATCCAACAAGGGCCTGTATTTAGAATATATGAAGAATTCTCAATATTCAAAAGTTTAAAAACCTAATGAGGAAATGGGCAGGGCTTCAAGAGATATTTCACCAAAGACCTGTATTAGTTTGCTAGGGTTGCCGTAATGAAATGCTGCATATTGGGTGGCTTGCACAACAGAAATTTATTTTCTCCCAGTGCTGGAGACCAGAAGTCAAAGATCAGGAAGTCAACAGGTTTGGCTGTTCTGAAGCCTCTCTCCTTGGTTCGTAGATGGCCACTCTCCCCCGGTGTCCTTATGTGATCTTTCTTTTATGTGCTCACATCCCTGATATCTCTGTGTGTATTAAAATACCCTCTTTTTATAAAGATATGAGTCAGGTTGGATTAGGGCCCACCCTAAAAGCTTCATTTTAACTGAATCACTTCTTTAAAAGCCCTTTACAATCCAGTCACATTCTGAGATGCTGGGGGTTAGGGCTTCAACATATGAATTTGGAGGGGATACAACTCAAGCCATAACAAGATACACTGATGACAAATAAGAACATGAACAGAATTTCAATGTCATTAGTCATTATGTAAATGAAAATTAAAATCATACACAACTATCAGCATGGCTAAAATAAAAATTAATAGCAACACCAAATGCTAGACAGGATTTGGAGAAACTGAAAGTCTTATACATTGCTGACAGGCTTGTAAATGGCACAGTGACTTTTAAAAAAAGTATGTTAGTATCTTATAAACACACACTTAATATGGCCTAGTAAAACCACTCCTGGGTGTTTATCCAGAAGAAAATCACAGCCTATGCAAAGGCTTGTGTGCGAAAGTCCGAAGGAGTCTTATTCACAATAGCAAAAACCTTGAAGCAATTCAAACCCTCATCAATTGGTAAGTGGATAAATAAATTATCGTATAATTGTAACATAGACTACAACTTAGCATAAAAAGAAAGGCAATATTCATACCATGGAACAACATGAATGTTGTGGAAGTCAAACTATAGGCTATGTAATATATAATTGCATTTATATGAAATTCTATAATGGTAAAACTATAGGAACAGAAAGCAGACTAATGGCTGCCTGGGCTGCAAATCAGCGAGGAATGTAGTGCAGAAGAGCACAAGAAAACTTTCCAGGGTGAAGGAGTTGTTTTAAATGACTATGGTAGTCAATAATATTATAATACTACATATGGTGCCCGGTGGGTACTTAAATTACTGGGGCAGTCACTTTGCAAATCATATAATTATCTAACCAGTATGCTGTACACTTGAAACTGATATAAAATAATATTGAATGCTGATTGTAATTGAAAAACAAAATTTAAATAAATAAATTACTCTGGTGGTAATGTTTACATAAGTGTACAAGTTATGGGCAGAACTTTGTCCCCCTAAAAATGTACATGTTTAAGTCCTAACCCTCAATATTTCAGAGTGTGACTATAATTGAACATCAGGTCTTCGAAGAGGTAATTCAGTTAAAATGTGGTCATTCAGGTGGGCCTTCATCCAACATGACTGATGTCTTTATAAGAAGAGGAAATTTGGACATAGACACAGAGGGATAGCAACGTGACAGTCCAAGGACAAGATAATGGTCATTTACAAATCATTTACAAACCACAGAAGAGAAAAAGTTTCTTCCCTCACAGTCCTCACACGGAACAAACCCTGTTGACCCAACACCTATAGCTGTATCCTGGAGGCTTTGGTTTTATCTATCATCTGTCATTCTATCTATCTATCTATCTATCTACCATTTTAATTTAGTTCAACTTCTCACACACAACCACCCTGAAAGAAGCGATCAGCGTTTTCAGTGGTTTCCACCTTCATATAAATAATGTGAAGAAATAATGCTGACAAACATGTAAGAGCCGGACTTGGCTGGGAGTAGCTGAGTAAGTTAGCCTTTTTCCCTGCAGGTTCCAAGTACTGTCAATTTAACAAACCAACTCAGTGATTCATCTAAGGGGACTTAGAAACATTGGCTTTATTGTAACAACATAGGTAGTTTGTTTTCTAAAACTGAAAAAGTCAGGACACATAACAAGCAAGTTCTTCGAGAAAAGCCCCTCCAAAGCCCAGAGCTTTAAAGTGAGCCATTTTTTTAAACTTATATACGTTAGGCAATGTCATTTTAAATTAAACTGTTGCTCTCTCTGCCTACATTTTAGTGAAGAAAAAAAAAAATATTTCATCCTAATGGTATGCTTTTTTGCGAAAGGCAAAGTTTTCTCCAAACAGCATATTAAATGTACAAGACAGAATAGTGATGGAGCAACTTCTATAAGGGCTTGTGATTTTATTTGCTGTCAGGAAGTACAATTTATGTCATTTTTATTTCATGGTAGACTAAGAGCCAGAAAACAGATCATTAGTTCAGAAAAGTATTCGCTAGTGTATGTCCTACCTTTAAACAATAAGATGGTCCAGTTTTTAGACAGCATTGTGACCTTTGTGGCCAGCAGGTCAGGTGAGGGTAAACCTAAGCAATTCTTTTGGGATCCTGAACACGTGGGCAGAATGCAGCTTTGTAGGTGGCATGTCGGCAAAATGGAGGATCGTAGCAATTGCTTGTTTTACTTGGTTTAATTCTCTTATTTTTTGAAAACAATAAAAGATCTTTCAGGGCATCTACCACATGCCCTACCAGCTTCTCTCAAATCCATGAAGACAAATCATCCCAGTGATCAGAAAAAGGGATGAAATTTTTGTAAGTCACAACGAGAAATCTCTTAAACAAATGCCCACGGCATTACATAGATACAAGAAACTGGGAGGGACCTGGAAAACTTTGCTCTGAAAATCACAGAACCAGAGCTCAGGGCAGCTCAGATCAACCTAAGAGGTCAGTGGGTGAGAGAGAGAGAGAGAAAGAGAGAGAGAGAGAGAGAGAGAAGGGGGGCTGCACGGAAAGATGAGAGAAAAGCCTGGAAGTAACATGGTCCAGGTCAGAGGTATTAAAGCTCAGTTTATAGATTCGTTCTTCTGGCCAAAAGTACCCTGGCATGTAACAGAATTTAAAATCAGAAATGAAAAATGTTTTCCTCTCTGTATCACTTTATTTTCTGATTTTTATAAATGATGTGTAAGAAAAGAAGAATTAACAAGTTTTTAGGGGGGAAAGTCATGATGTTGAGAAAACTTTCCATATGCCTGCCAGGTTGTTGAGTTAATTGTAAACATGGCAGTTTGGTCAGAACCTCAGAGCCACACTGACATTTGAGACTGATGTGTAGATCCTAGCAGACAGAAAGCCAACTTTCTCCCACGGTTACCAGTCACTGGCATTTGAGACAGACAGCAAACCACTGTATCCTTTTCACCTCATTGGTAGATCAGAAAATGTATCTTCCTTACCTGTAAGAATTAATAAGAAAGGTAAGTAAAATTCCTCTTTGGAGAATGCTACTATTATACCAGTGGATCGCAAAGAGTTTCAAAGGAATTGCCAGGTTTAGTGAAAATGTTCTAGAGCTTACTGAACAAAAAGATGTGGTGGTGGCAAATATATTAAATTTAATTCAGTGCCCAAGACTTTGAACACTGACCCATCACATAGACGTGCCCATGAAACAATTTCGTCTCTTTGTGAAAACAAAATATTATTGTAACCCATGTTATTGTCATATATCCACTGTTAAAACTTTTCTAATTTACGCCCTTCTTTGTTTTATTTAGTGTTAGAGAAAACAGAATGTATTTCAATAAATAGTTGTTAAGGTGATTTGGCCTGTACTTTGAGTAGAAGAAAAAGTATTGATTGTATTTTTATTTCTGTACTTGCTTTCCTTCTGCATGTGTGCTTTTGAGATGAAACTTACTTGTCACCATACTCAGGTAGAGTCAAATTTTATAGACCTTTCTCCTCACATAAAAAAGATGGGGTTTTTTTTGGTCAGGCAGGCATATAACTTATTTTTTTCAAATGGTGAATCAGTTATTCCAAACCACTGAAATGTTCATTTATATTTCCCCACAAGGGACACTTTGCAAAGGAAACAAATTTATCTTCATTAGGTTAATTAAGAAAAGAGAAAAGTTGGGGGAGTGTTGAAATTTTATGTTCAAAAGAAAAGAAAAGCCAAGAAGAAAAAAAGGGAGACTTCCAACAGACAAAAATGTCAGAGAGCTATTTATTAAAATGCATTCTGTTTTCCCTGACAGTTAATACCAAATAAAACTGACAGGTGGGCGGGATTAGAAAACTTTTAATAAAGTGGAAATATGACACAGCATGGAAATATAACAATATTTTGTTTTTACAAATAAATGATATATTAGTTTCCAGGGCTGCCATTATAAGATGCCACTAAGTAGCATCTTTGTGCCCCTAAGTAGCTTAAACAACTTAAAATTATGATCTCATAGCTCATGATACTAGACGCCCAAGATCAAGGTGTCAACAGGGTTGGCCTCTTCTGAGGGCTATGAGGGAGAAACTGTTCCCTGCCTCCCTCCCAGCGGCTGGCTGTTTACTGGTCATCTTTCGTGCTCCTTGACTTGTAGGCGCAATACTCCAGGTTCTACCTCTATCGTCACATGACGTTCTCCTTTTGTGTGTGCGCCCACCTTTGGATCCAGATTTCTCCTTTAATAAAGAACACCAGTCACATTGTAATAGAGCTCGTGCTAATGACCTCGTCTTAATTTAACTGTCCAGAAAGACCCTATTTCCAAATAAGCACATTCACAGGCACTATGGGTTAAGACTTTAAAATCTTTTCAGAGAACATAATTCAACCAAGATGTATTGTTGCTTATGTATACTGAAACACTCACTCTAAAAGCCAACCAATTTGTTGTTCAGATTATTTAAATGATTACTTATTAAATAACTATTAATTAAGCTTTCAGCAGACCTTCAGATGTCAGGAAAAGAACCCTCAGTGACAAGATTTTGCAATAGAAAACTCTTACTATGTGATCACTGAAGGGCATGTCCGTTTCTCTGGGCCTGCTTACAGACCTGTATGTTGACAGTTTTTCTCTTCAGACAGTGGCATCAAAAAGGACTGTGACCTCTTTGAAGCCCCAAGCCACAACACAGAGAGCAGGTATATTATGTAACCCAGTGCGCTTGATGTAGCACGGAGAGGCCAACACAGCTTGGGAAATGCTTGAGCCTGTGAATCATCTGCTTTGCGTAATAAAAACTGCTGAAAGGGGCATGAAGACATTTATTTTTCCGAGTCCTACCTTTTAGACTTTTTTGGAAAAATATCTATTTTCTTCTGTTGCTTCAGTTCTTTCTCTAGGAAGAAAATATATTTTACAAATATAGATGAATCACAGAGAGATGTTCTCTGAAGATTGTCAGTAGAACCTCTGTAGATGGCTGGCAGGTGAAACAGACTTCCATCGCTCTCCAACCGGCAAGTCTCCTTAGGTTTTGTCTATAGCCGTGGTTCTCAAAGTGTGGTCCTTGGACCAGCAGCTGCACATCAATTGTTAGAAACGCAAATTCTTAGGCCCAACCAGACCTAGTGAATCAGAAACTCGGGGGGTAAGGTCCAGTGATCTGCATTTAAACAAGTCTCTGCAAGATTCTGAAATCACCTCAAATTTGAGAACCACTGGTCTTCATTAAAGTGAATGAATGTGTGGCTAACCGACACAATTTTTTTTTTAAGTATTGATTTTTTTAAATCAATATTTAGGGTTTGCTTTACGTTGTGTGTTTCATTGATAGCCACTTTTGCTCTCCTGAAATATTTCTTTGTTAATAAAATGTTAGAATATTTTCCTGATTAAAACAGAATATTTTAGGGCCGCCTATTTAAACATACTCTGAGGAGGAGACGACGCGCTCAAAGCCGTGCTGCTGGGGAGGATTTCAGAGACAGCATGGGCCTGTTCATCTCATTCGGAGTAGAGAAGCCTCCTCGGGGAAGTCGAAGCTGATTTGCTCTGAGTGTCTTGCTTTATACATTTTTTTAAAAAACATGAAATGCCACCCTAGACCTGCTGAATCCCATTCTTTGTTGTCAAGGCCTCAAGTAGGGTATCATCAGAAACCTCCTCAGATGACTGTGCGGGACACACGTTTATGATCGATATAACAGGCTTAACAAATTCTGCCTCTGCCATCTTCGAGGGGTGTTTATTGCCAATATGAGACCATGTGGCCTACCAGAGCTATCCGAGGACGTAATTAACCACTTGGAAATAACTAAATCCCTTTTGCTGCATCTCATGGAGAAAGAGGCAGTCCCAGCTGAAGGTGCTGGGAAGGGGCCTAATCTAGAGGAAAAGGTACAGCCGCTAGAGTGGTCAGCCACGTCTGGAGGGTAATAGCGCCCATTATTGAGCACCTACCGATATGCCAGAGGCTTGATTGACGTCATCTTAATATACATTATCTCTAATACTTTTAACAGCCCTAAATGATACGATTAGCCCCATCTTTAGGCTAGGAAACTGAAACACTAAAAGGAAAGTGATTTTGCCCATCACTGCAAGGCTAGTAACTGGAAGAGCTGAATCTGAAGTCTGCGTCTCCTGAGTTTTACCCTCTCTGCTCCGCCGGCATTCCCGGAAGCGGCTGGCGCTGCGTGTTTCATACAGATGTACAGAGTGCTCCAAAAGACAGCCTGAACTGGTTTTTGCATGTGTATATAAAAATAAAGAATAAAGTATCGGTGCTTTACTTTCCATATTGTGTTTAAAATCAGCTGGAATCGTCCTTGGATTTTCGTATCTTGATCCTGTTTAGGAGATAGAATACATTCCTAGAGAGCTTCTAAAGATTTATAAGATTCTCTAAGTGTTTAAATTCTTTTCTTAATTTCTGTTGTGCAAATCTAGTTTCCCCGTTTGGAATTTTATTCTCATTTCCTACCTATGTATAGAGCATTTACCCTTCTGTTTTCTCTCGTTTTGTTGCTGATAGATTCAAGCATGGCTTTGTGGGTTTGTTTTTTGGGTTTTGTTTTTTTTTCCCCTAGAGGAGGATTTCATCTATCATGATGAATACCCAATTAGGCCAGGTTTATTGCCTTCCTGCTCCTACTTTTCCCTCGATTCACCTCTGAAGTCACAGTAATTATTTAATGGACTTGAAAACACCTGGTGAGAGATGACACAGGACCTCTGGACTCCTGGACTCTTGTGAATATCTCTGAAGGTTCTTTCATTTGCTCCTGCTGCGGAACTGACATTCAGTGAGATTAATGGGCTGACCTAATTGAGGCCACTAATAAGCTATTCTTTTATCTTGAAAAAAATGTTTGGCCAGTTTTCATACATGCATAGTACAGCATCAGAAATATGCATTTTTCTAGCTTTCTTGCTTTATTATAGCATCGAGTATCCTGGGAATCATTAAAATCTTCATCCTATGTACACAGTCATGTCATCTGCCTGGCCTTGGTAGGTACCTACATCTGAGACTCACTGTTTAAAAGATAGTAATGAGAAAGAGAGAGGAAATTGCTATTTTGACCTATTGATCATAATAGATATGAAACCAAATCTTGGCTAATAGCAGATCCTCTTCTCTTAGGAAGAGTTGAGGTAGAAGTGATCAACTTAATGGATGTGATGATTGTAGGGCATGAGAACATTGGTAGAGTTTACACAATAAATCAAATAAAGATGATTGCCTGGTATCCATTATAGTAAGAATTAAGGAAGATACAAAGTATAATGAGTTATGATTCTTTCATTTTAAATGTGCTGCCCATGAGAAAATATATAGATGTATGAATAGTTACGCAGCAAATAAGACAAAATAAAATGGATAGGAATGAAAGAGAACATATGTCTTGAGGAATAAGAGAACATGATCAGTTATCAACTGGCAAGGATTTAAGCATTTCAGCATTCATGAGAGAGCAGGTTTCAGGCTGGAGGTAATGACAGAGAAAGTTTGTATCTCAGGTGTGCATGGCAGCCAGTTATCTATCAATGTTGAGAATTATGAATCCCAAGTGAAAAAAAAAAATTTAAAAGGGGGGAAAACTACAATGGTGTCTGCACCGAATCTTTTTTATTTTAGACAAGTATTTCTGTTTACCAAATCCATCAAACAGAACACTTATGTCTTGTGCATTTCATGGTATATAATTTAAATGTTAATAAAATTAAGAAAAAGAAAGGTCATTTTTCTCTATGATGGATCTGACTCAGACTCTCTAATCTTGTTATGTTTATCTGAAATATGGCAGTGAGAGTGGAAGTGTAATTTCAGCCATAACTTGTGTGTGTGTGTATATATATAATATATATACATATACATATATTTTAAACAATAGTCACAGGGTCTTTAAAATGTCCTATTCTTTGTTTTAAGAATCTATTGTAAGCAGGCTGACAGCTGTTGTGGGTTTGAGTGGGGTGTGTGTAGGGATTGAGCAAAAAAGAAAAAACAACTAGAAAATACTTACAGACAACAGTGTGGTGATTGCAGGCTGGGGAGGGGAGGGGCAGGTGAGGGGAGGCGTGGAGGAGGGTATGGGGAAACACATGGTGATGGACAGGGACTTGACTTGGGGCGGTGAACACAATACAGTGTACAGACGGTGTGTTGCAGAACTGTGGCACTAAACCAGGATAATTTTGTTAACCAGTGCCACCCCAATAAATTCAATAACGAGAAAAAATAAAAGTCAAATCTTAGCACTTCTCTGTTCAAATTTTTCCAAAGGCTCCACATTTCACTCAGAACAAAAGCCTGGGACTTTACAATGGCCTTCAGAGCATCCTGCTCCCCGACGTCTACCTGACCCTTTCTCTTGCCACTTGCCACTTTGCCTACCTTGCTCTAGCACCAACATTGCACTTTGCCGAGGCTCCAACAAAGTAGGCATGCTTTACAGGACAGCCTTCGAAGGAACTACTCTCCCTATGCAAGAGCTCCTCCCCCGAGATGCTCTCAGCGCCTTTCATCTGCTTAAGTGTTTGCAGGGATGTCCCCTCAAGGAGGCCCTCCGGGAGGCATCCATTTAAATCTGCAATTGACACCCTGCACTCAGCTGCCCCTTGCACTTCTGATCACCCTCTCCTGCTTTGTATTTTCTTTTTTCTGTAGTACTAACCACTTTGAGCATACTAAATAATATATACATGTATGCTGTTAGTTATTTATTGCCTGTCTCTACTAGAACGTAATGAGCACCGAATCTTCCATTTGTCCCAAGTAAAAATAGCTAAATGATACAGATCAGCATCCTGTCCTGGTAGACATTCGATAAATGCATTGACTAATGGACCGACTGAATTAATGTATAAAGTAGCTATCACAGGCCTTTGTTTTCCATCACTTCATATTTCTTATGGAGAATCACTCTTCTCTCTGAACTTTAGTAATCAAGGACAACATTTAACTCCTCTTTCGACTTGCACAATTAAGACATTTATAATCACGGTGATTTAACTGTGATACAGATAAATGAGTCACTTGTTTTCAGCTGGAAACTATTTAAGAAAAATAGTGAGGCGATATTTGAGAAGAATTTTGGACATTAGAGATAAACCATGGTGGAGCTTGGATAGAAATATTCATAAATAGTACAATATTAATCATAGTTATTTCATGCCTTTGATAGAGTAGGTAGGTTAATTATTTTGAGAACCATTAAAATGATGTCTTTACATGTGATAAAATTTCTTATATTTTATTTGGATGCTAAGTTCACTTCAACCTAAATACAGTATTTTTATTTACCTTTTTCAAATTACAGACCTCTATTTTTGAGGAGTTTGCTCCACATCATTACCTACTTAATACAAATAAAAACAGGTTCATTGATTGGCACACATTTTCCCTAGGCTTCAAAAATACTTCGATGTTTTTTCCTATGTCTGTTTCATGGGGAAGAGTCTTCAAAGGACATGAATGCTGGTAATTCAAAGAAGTGGAGTGCCAGATAACAACTTGACATTTGACTTCTACTGAAACTCTTGCTCACTCATTTTTACTTCTCTTGGATCTGATTAACTTCTTTAAGAATCAAGTCTGTTAAAATGAATATGTTAGTAGGGAAAAAAAATATGCAATCGCTTATTTTGTTCCCTGGGGATCTGGTTTTCTTTCGATCCCATAAAATTACATGAGCTCTGGTTCGGTTGTTTAGTTGGTTGGAGTGTGTCATCCACACATCAAAAGATTGTGAGATCAATTACCAGTCATGGTACATACCTAGGTTGCAGGTTCGATCCTCAGTAGGGACGTGTATGGGAGGCAGCTGATCTCTCTCCCATTTATGTTTCTCTCTCTCTCTCTCTCTCTCTCTCTCTCTTCCCCCACCCCCCCTCCATTCCTCTCCCTCTAAAACATCAATAAACATATTCTCGGGTAAGGATTTAAAAAATGGTATGAAATAAAACAGTTGAAATTTATTACATTTTGATCCTTTGTTTAAAATATCTCAGCAATTATAAAATACAATAGAATAGCACATATCCTTTAATTTTTTCTTCCTTTTTATTCTCTCTGTTTGCCCCCACCTGCATTAATTCAGAATTTCTTTTTAATTAATATAGCTTTATCACAGGTGCAGTTTGTGTTTTCAAACACTGGAGATCTGTATGATCCAATGCGCTCATTCTGACATCTGGTTTTCAGTGTTTGCAAACAGAAACTTTTACTTTCATTTCTTCCCTCAGTACCCTGATGCAAAGAATAAGATCTCTTATACTATGCATTTATAATGTTTATCTTAAATTCATGCATGAGTTTGATGGCTAGCCCATAAACACCTCTGAGATGTCCCAGGAGAGAGTGGGGTTAAATGATGGAGGTGGAAAGGAGGGTTTACAAACAGATGACAGAGGCTCCTGGTGATGCAATGAAAATAAACTAATTGAAAATATTAAGTAAATCAGTTAAAATTAATATGAAGAAGATACTATACAATCTGGTAATCATTAAAAGTTCCATTCATATAATAAACTAAGAAATCAATTGCAAATGGTTAAGAAAGTTTGATGTCACATTAATATGCAGAATTCTTACTCTGTACTCATTGTACTCATTCAACTACCAAAACAAGTCAAATAAGGTAGAGTCCAATTGAACTCCCTGGAACTGCTATAAGTTTCAGCCTTGGGAGAGCAGGAGGATAACTTGCCAAACTGGAAACACAAAATGCTCCCTGCCCTATCAATTATTATTCTAACACCTATAGGTTTTTGCGCAGTTCTTAGAATGAATTCCCATTCTAACTGTGGAATGACAACAAAATCCTCCTCAACCCAAACATAGATAGATTCAAAGGCTGAGACTTTTTTTCCTTTAAACGATATACACGGCACATTTTTCAGAGATTTGTCAAATAGTTGATACAAGCAGTTCTTTATGAAACTTGAGATAGAGAACCGGGGTTATTTTGTGAAATCTATGGGCAACTTATTACTGTGTTCATGTTTTTGATCAAAGCCATAACTTTTGCATGTGTGGAGTCTTAATATATGGTAGCAGTCTATTTATGTTTTGAATAAAGTGTTGATATAGCAAAGGCAAAGAAGACATGTCAAAAGGGGGAAAATATTTTTTACATCAGCTGCTGGTGTCATAAACAGTTCAGGCAGTTGATTTAACAAAATGCAGGCTATAGAAAGTTGCAAAACGTTTACTCTGAACTTGCAATTAGTTTAACCTTGCACTGTTTGTAGCCCTCCGGGGAGGCTGACAGGCTTGCTGATTGAAGGAACTCTTCCCAGAGGCGGATTAAGATCGGTTGAGGACCCGGGCGCAGAAGAAAATATTAAAACATACTATCAGGTTTTACCATCAATTGTAAACTTGTACATAATTAAAATTGCACATATGAAACCGAACTTGGTGTCATTAGAAAAAAGTATAAAGTTGGGCTTTTGCAGGGCCCTTCAGAAGTCGGGGCCCAGGGCTCGGGTCTGGCGCACCCACTGTTAAATCCTCCTCTGACTCTTCCTCAGCCAAGAAAACAGGAATTTCGATGCATACTTTTTGAATGCCGCGAAACTGTTTATCTACTTCACTTGAAATGTAAACAGCTTATCTCTTGAAGACATGCACATTGCCATCTGACAAAAATAGGCAGTAGGGTTCATTTTTGTAGGGACAGTAGGGTCAGTGAGGCTCCCCCACCCGGATGTCCAGGCAAACATAACTTAGCAGTGTTCATATAACCTTGAGTAGGGCCCACATGTGTAGAATAAAGTTCTGTTATGTAACCAGGCCAGTGTTGGCACCCTGCCAGTTTTGTGTACACTTAGTGTACCCTGAAGTTGGGACTTGCGACTTGCAGCTTGTGGCGGGTGGATAGCCCCTCCCCAGAACAAAGGCCTGACAGGCATCCCCAAGGCTCCGCGTCTGTTCCCCCATCTGCCCCAATCCCGTGTGAGCCTGCCTGGCCTAGATCGCTTGCAGAACAATTTTCTATTTGATTTTATTAGTTTTGTGTATCTTCGGTCATGAAAAAAGGAATCAAGTCCATTTTTTCCCCTTTATTATGAAAAATTTGATACATATATGAAAGCAGAGAGAAAAACATAATGAACTAAGACCCATCTTCAACAGTTTTCAACTCCTAGGTACTTTGGTTTCATATATCCCCTCTTAACATGTCATTGTCTAGGTGCACCATTTTTATTGAGCCAATCGACTATGGATGAGCGGTTGGGTTTCCTGTCTTTTGCAAGAAGACAACAAATAGTGCTCCAAGGAACAGTGTTATAACTGTGATTTCTTCATATGTTTTCTGCGGGATAGATGCCCAGACCTGGGATTTCTTTGTTAGTGGGTAAAAGCAACTGTCATTTCACTCAATGTGGTAGATTATTTTTAAAATGTGACCTCAACTGTTCCCCTATCTGTATTTACACACCCTTGCCTTGTGACTTTACCACCCCCCCATTAACAAATAGGGTGCATTTCTCCACTCATTGAATCAGGGCTGGCCTTTGTGGCTTGTTTTAGCTGATAGAATATGGTGAAAGTGGTCACGTGTGACTCTGATCCCAGGCCTCCAAAGGCCTTGCATGCTTCTGCTTACACTTGAGAGATCACTGCTGTCACCACGTGAACAAGCTCAGTCATGTCGGTTGAAGGATAAAAGACCACTTAGGGCAAAGGCTTGTCAACTTGCTTTTCTCAGCCAATGCCCCACCACAGGTGTCCAACCCACAGCCTGCAGGGCCACATGCGGCCCAGGATGGCTATGAATGCAGCCCAACACAAAATCGTAAATTTACTTAAAATCATTTCTCTATTCATCCGTTTTTGTTAGTATTTGTGTATTTAATGTCTGGTGCAAGACAACTCTTCTTCCAGTGAAGCCCAGAGACGCCAAAAGGTTGGACATCCCTGTCCTTGCCAGGTACATGCGACAGCCCAGTCATGAACGGCAAGGCTCAGCTAAAGTTAAAAGCACTGCTCGGCTGAGCGCGGCCTAAATTTGCAACCCACAGAACTGTAAACTGAATAAATAGTTGTTGTTTTAGCTACTAAGTTTTGGAGTAGTTTGTTACCTAGCAGTAATTAACTTCTATGTTACAGAACTGCCAAATTCCCTTCTGTTAGCATTTTACCATTTTGTTATCCCAGCAGTAATATATGTGATTATCTATTTCCTCTCTGCTATAGAACGTTATGAAAATTTTGAATTTTTCCCACATAAAAGATAAGAAGAAATAATATATCAGTGTTATTTTATTTTGCACCTCTCTTACTGTGTATGAGATGAGTGTCTTTTCAGATGATTGTGACTTCATGAAAAACTCTGCTTTTGTATCCATCATTGGCATGTTTATTAAAGCACTTGAGCACATCCAACAAAGAAATGGAGATAATTTAAAATCCTGATTTAAAGTAAGCTTCTCAGGTTTTTGACCTATTTATTAAATATCTTATATCCTCACTCTCCTAATGAATTGCTTTTGCAAGAGCTAATGAATACTTTTAGTTTCATGAAAATTCTTTCCTCTAATTAAGACCTGAATAGCCTATTAGTTGAACAATAAGAATGAGATAAATTGAAATGGTTGATTCTTCAGAAGTGGTCCTCTGAAAAACGGATTTATGGGACGAAATCAAGAAATCTCGAGCTCAAATTTAATGCACATCTGGAATGCACTTAATGGTTATGTTTATCCTAAGCCAATGTTAGAAATAGATCTAACTCCGGTGCTCACAGTAAACCTAATTAAAAACCAAATTCTTCCCCCCTGCTAAGTTAACTTACCAAGTTATCCAGAAAAGACACGGCATGGAGATAATATAGGCAAAGAAGGAAAGGTTATCATCTCCATTTTCTCCTTCACCAAGAAAGAGTGGCCACGCAGAGGACGGAGCACAAGCAGGTCCATGAATCAGAACCCAGGGCACTGCTCCAGGGGCGTCCAGCACCCGCTCATTCCCACCTTTCTGAGCCCTCTCTGCCTCATCCCTTATCTGTTTATTCATCTGTCACTTTGAGAGCAGCTGGACAGGCACTACTTGGTCCACCTAAACACCTCCAGCCATTAGTTCAGTACCCAAAACATGATAGATGTCCAATAAATATTTGTTAAGCTGAAATAAACTGAAACGTCATTGTTAACATAATTCAAATTATCCCCCTTAATGGTAGTTATTCATATGGAAATATAATCATATAATCTTCAGAACTTTCTGTAAAAACAAGACTCCCAACTCAAACATACTTAGAGGTTTTAAAGACACTCTTATGAACATGTCATTTACAGTAAAGCTAAGGAAGGTAAGACAACTTAATAAGGTATAAGGAAGATTATAATTATTTATTTTATAATTGCTATTTCACACTGAAAATGCCCTAATATTGATATCATGTAAGAGGGGAGAAGGAGCACACAGGGAGAAAAATGGATTCTACCCACAAGCTTAATACTTTACGTACTACATTGGCTTTAATAAGACAAAGTTATGAAACATTCTCTGTGCTATTTTCTCAGGACCCACCCCCTCTCAGCCCATGTGGGAAGAGGATATGATACGTTTCTCAGTCTACATGAATTTTTACATGTGTTTCATGTCCTTGTCAGTAATTGCTCTAAGATGCTTTGATGTTTTACAAAATGATACTCAAGGTTACTAATAACTTAGTCCCAATTGCGAGGTGTATTGTACTTTCATACGCTCTAACCCAAGTTGATATGGCTTTCACATAGTGGAGTGAAGTGGGGTCACAAGTATATGGCTTTAATTCTATGATCTTCTACTCATACCCAATGTGATCTTGGACTTACCCCCTAAATTTTGAAAGTTTTCAACTAGAAAAATGAGAATTGTAAGATGTCATATATGAAGCCACCCAGAATGTACGCAGTGAAACTAGGCATTCAATAACTGTGGATTACTTTTCTGTCCTCCCTGAAAACGATGGCCACAGTAGCCCTGGAGATTTATAATGAAACACGTGTAAAGTCTTTGGAAAGTTCAGCTCCGCAGACTGTAAAGACTGATGCTGGTTTGACCTTGGGTCCGTTGCTGAAGCTCTTTGAGCCTCTGTTTCCTCATCAGTGAAATGGGGATATTGAGAGGAGTAAAGACACCAGGAACAGTGTCTGGCACAGAGCTAAGTGTCCACTAAATGTTAGGTTAATTTCTTTTCTTTATTTAGAATTAATGTACTAGAAACTTAGAACTGACTATATGAGTTCGATAGGACACTGGAAAACTAAAAATTAACCTCTGATAGTTGGCTCTCCCTGAACTGCCATCACTGACTGACACCATAAGAAAAAAATAGCTTAGAGCAGAAACTCTTGGTTCCCTGAACACTGATAACGTTTTGTGACAGAGTGATAGGATTTCAACCAATGCATTTCTCTTTTAATTCCATCAGGAAATTATTTCACAGTCCAGGAAATGATCTCACAGGACAATAATCTCTGGGTTTAGCAATCCCTTTCAGAATTTCACTTGCGCTAGCCCTGTTCTTTTTTTTTTTTAACCAGAAACATGATGGGTTAATTGTGGGGAGGAGGGCTGCAGGAAATAAGCCAGAGGGGTTTTGCAGGGAGAGGACAGTGAGCATTTGAACTGAAACCTGGTCCGATCTGAGAAACAAAATTATGGGTTATTTTGCCTTTTAGTCACCGATATTATTATCAGTCAGTATGATGCAATATGAAACAAGTGCTGGAGTAAAATGGAAACCTTCCTTTTAGGGATCAGGGAACAAACACTGAAAAAATGACTGCATTCAACAGAAAGTCAAGACCTCTTTCAGGACAAAAGGCACCACTGAATACAAAGGAGCTAGTGATGACTCAAGATTTAGTCTAAAAATTAAAATCACTTTATTTCATCACAGATTGTCAAATTCTGTTCCAATGACCTCTCTTAGGAGTCACCAAGGTCAAGGGAAAGAAGTGCAAATTGGAGAGCGGTGGGAAGGTTGATCTTCAAGACAAGAGACACACTTTTTGTCTGATGTGTTTGTGCTCCCTCCGCCAAAGGAGCCAAGACTAAAAAATTATCAGTTGTGGGAAAATAGTTTAACCATCATAAAATCAGATAATAATGGAAATAAATACAATAATTTAATAATATAACATGCATGATTTACTGTGTGTAGCTTATTTAATTTGTTCAAGTTCTAGTTACGTTTTTTCTTACTGATGTGTCACATCACTCTTGGCATGTCCTAAGACTCAAGTCAAAACTAGATGAGCCAGTGGTTTTCTTTGCAACTTACTTGAAATTGACATTTGTAGGGATTTTTTTAGGAGTGGCTAGTCCTGAGTTATCAAAATTTACTAAGGTAAAGTTTTACGTGTATCATCAACGAAAACCTGATGTGAAAAACCTACATTGGTGTAGGGAAGCGATTTTCAACCAGTGTACCATGGTAGGCACACCAGTGTCCTGCAAGAATTTTTAAAACTTGCAATACTTGACTATTTAGTCAGGGATACTGACCTCTTTTCCTTTATTTTCCAAATTAAAAAAAAAAAAAAAGACAACAGCCAATACAGCAACAGCCATCTGGCATGAATGAATCAAAATTATACCTATTTTTCTTGTCAGATCATAAAAAATTGTATGTTTTGGTGTGCTGCCAAATTTTAGTAATTAGTTTATGTGTGCCATGGGATGAAAAAGGTTGAAAATTGCTGTTGTAGGGCCATTTATTGTCAGTCTTCCCATTAGCCGCTCGACCTTCATCTCTGAATTTCCTGACTGTGCGGTCACTGGCAGTGTAATAAGTGAGCCAAATTCTGTTCTACTGCTCAGTCCTTCCCCATGCAGCCTGTATTAGTAGGGTTCTCCAGAGAAACAGAAACAATAGAAAACTTTATATATTATACATATAACGGATAAATATAAATATATATTTTATATATATATCACTGTAGGGCCTGGTGAGTGCGAAACCCATAGGCCAAGCAGGTAGGCTGGAAATTCAGAAAAGAATTGATTTAGTCTTGATTATGAAATGTGAAAAGCAGGCTGGAATCTTGCATGGGATTTCTGTGTTGCAGTCTTGAGGCAGAATTCCTTCTTTGGCAAATCTCAGTCTTGGTTCTTAAGACCTTTAACTGATTAAGTAAAGCCCATCTACATTACAGAGAATAATGTTTTACCCAAAGTCTAATGATTGTGAATGTTCCATCACACATAAAATTTATTTTCGCAATACCTAGACTGATATCTGACCAAACAACTCAAAACCACAGCCTAGTCAAATTCACTCATTAAATTACCCATCACACTGCCCATATGACTCAAGGAAGCTGATCTCATCACGAGCTCGAGGTGCATTTTGATTATTTCAGTCCAATTATAGTTATCCCATCCTCTTTTCCAAGGGTTGTCTTAGAAGCCAGTATAAGCCAAAGAAAACACAGGATTGCCCTGCTGGTGCTTACTGGTTCGGGAATGGTTATACAACGGGCATGTGGCCCAGCTAGACTGAGGAGGGTCTTTGTCATTTCACGGTTAGCGAAGTCTTCTCTTTGTCATGTGTAGTATGCACAAAGGGGACACTTTGCTTCAGTTGCTGCTGACAAGACATTTTGAAACCTCATGGGAAACCAGCCTGATAATAAAGCCATACCTTGGAGAACTGTAAAGAGATGGAGCCAATGTTTTACTTGAACCATGCCTGGAACACTTCTTCTCCATGACTTTCTATTATATGAGATAATAAATGTCACATTTCAAATAGTAAGTTATTTTGAGTTGGAGGACCTCTCACATGCAGTCAAATGCAACCTAACATATACAGGGAAGAACTAATATCTCCTTCAATTCCAACGGTTGCAAGGTCTTGAGCTTAAGCCGAAAATTGTACCCAAACCCAGCCACCATGAGGGCAGAACTGAGCACATGACCCTGTCTGGCCTATCATGGTTAAATAGACTTGAATCAGAATCTTCAACTTTTGGAGACATGGCCTTCCTTTTTATACCCCAGTGAATACAAATCAGGAGACACACTGCCCTAGGCTCTACTGACAGCTGTCTCGGCACTGTGATGGGAGAGCTTGCCTAGGGCAGCCGTGGGAACACAGCTGCAGTCTCCTTCTACAGGAATGTGACTGACAGAGGGCCTCAGTGCCACACTTTGAAATTTACTACTGGGTCTGTGCCAAAGTCTTATCTACCATGGGCTACTTCTCCATCAATGACTGAGCTTCTAAGACACAAGGAACTCATGGCCAAGGACTCCCAGAAAACTTTATTGACCCCTGCTTATACTGCATAATATCTAGGTCTCCCTCCCTCTCTCTCCCTCTCCCTCTCTCCCTCTCTGTGTCTGTCTTTCTCTCTCTCCCTCTCTCACCTTTACTGCATTGAGGTCCGATGACTCTCCAGACATGCCCAGCTTTCTCCTGACTTCCATTCAAGTAGTCACTTCCCCCAATAATATCCTGGTACATTCAGTCAATCACATCTTATTGTGAGCTTCTAAGAAAATCTTGGTTCTGTCTGAACAGAGCTAAGAAAATAAGAGAAAGAAAGAAACTGGAACTAGCTATATTAATTAAATTCTGGATAAAAACTTAACTAAAGTCACACCTAGCTTTTGAGTGTTGAGTTATATAAGCCAGTAAATTCTTTTTTTTTTTTCCTTAGGTTGAGTTTTCTGCACCTCATAACTGAAAGCTTCCTAAATGATGCAATATATCTCTAAACAATACTAACTCTGGTTTATTTTGACCCAAGTTTTCATTATTGTGTGTTGCCAAAATACCAATTGTGGCAACCAGATTTTAAATTGTCTTTACAAGCCTTGAAAGGTCAGAGAAAATCACATTTTAAAAATAAATCTTTATACAAGAAAATATAAGTGGTTTTACTTAAAACGATGCAAAAAAAATGGACAAAATTTCTTCTTCTAAAGTTTTAAGCCAAAGTTAAGAAGAACCTGGAGTCTCTTCCTTGCACAACTCACACCAGTGGAGAAGACAAGTCAAAAACGGGTAGGGGGCTTGCCACTGAATTTTCCAAGGTCAGTAAGACAAGCTTCAGGAACTAAGAAATTTGCGGTGTGCTTTTCATTTATGGTGGCAGACAGAGTTTATGTACTACATTAAAAACGTGACAGATGTTCACATCACTGAATTCTTTACCTTTGCATAGAAATGTGTCTTCATGTTTTAACAAAATAATTAAAAATATGTGTCCTGGATTTTCAAGGTAGACTTGCTGGGAGATAATGTTTCCAGTCACGCTGTCATTCTTCAGAAAAGGTTTTGGAATTCCTTTTGGAAATGTCATTCTAGCCTTTGACACATTTTTTTGACTACCGTTCATGACCACAAATTTCCTATTTGAGAGGGAATTTGCTTATGGAAATAGTCTACATGTACTCGGAATCAACAAAGACTTTTGAATCACATGACGATTAAGCTGGATAACACCATTTTGAATCAAAAAATGAAATAACATTGTGAAGAAGATATGTGTGAATTTTTTTCCCCCTGAGTTGATACATAAAGATAATCCACCTCCCATCCTTGGGAAAATGTTTAAAAACTGAAGCAACAGTAATTCAATTTTCCCCACTGCCTATCAGAAAACCAGTCTGACATCAAAGATGATTCTTGGTTTCAAAAGTTTTTTGTTCTTTAAGAAATTCCTATGAACATGCACCAGTATTTAGTTGGAATGCAAGGAGGAATCCACTGAAGTTAATGTTTTGTTACAGACAACATAATGAAGAAGTGGGTAGTGGAAAGAATAGTATGAAAGAATTTGTTGAAAGGTGAAGAGACAATATACCTAAAAAAACCTGCAACTAATTTGAGGTTTTATATAAGTCACTCTTATGCTACAGGAAAAGAAGTCAATTTTGAGGGCTCTGGCCGAGCGGTGAGGAGGGAATTCTTCCAAGTGATTGTAAATATAGGATTGGCTGAAAACTCAGAAGCTCTCTGGACTTCTTGCATTCAGAAACACTTAGCTTACCATTCCAAGCCCTCTTTCTATTGGTGATGACAATCATGTATTTTAGGTATTGTACAATGCTGGTAGCTCAGACTTCATTCTCAGATAACACTGCACATTTTTTTAGGGTCTAGGGGAGATAAAGAACAATTTTGCTTTCTAACTGATAAGAAGCTAAAAAACATTTTTCTCATATTTTTCTAAAAATTTATGTCAAACTTCTTTCTGAAAGTAAGAGATTACTTAAAGATTGGAATGTTGTGAGATTAGGGAAAAAAGAACATTTCTAGCTAAAATAGACTTGAGTCCATTTGGCATAAAATAAATATATTGGGTAGGTTTAAAGCATTTGGGCAGTGAGTTGGGTTTCATTGTATAACTTTCATTTTCCGACAACTAAAAGCAGACTCAGTCATCTCCAGAGATGGATTTTTTATTAGATTGAAGCTCCAGCAGCAATTTATCATGGGAGCTGTGTTTGCGAACTGAGGAATATGAAGCTTTATATGACTAGCTAGAGGTATGTAGAAGCTGGACACTGGGGAATGTTTCCCATGGTCAAATAAAGAGAATTCTGTACGATGACTCAAAGTTCCAAAACAGTACCTTGATCAAAATCAAAGAATGCTTCTGAGTATTTTCATTTCATTTCTAAGGTCAAAAAGAGTTTGAAGTTTGCACACTTTCTAATCCAATGGAAACTTATTCGAGATAATCACTTCCTTTCATTTTCTCCTCTCCCAATTGATTCTTAAATCTGCTCCTTTCACTCCTTGATATCACCAAGAAAGTCTACTTTCTGAATAAATGGAGGACAGGGGACAGGACATATATGTGGTTTATACAAGGTCCTATTTGATTTGTAACAGCTGTGATAACAGAGCTTTTTTTATTTCTGTCCTAAGACTTGGTGTCTAGCAACACTCCCCTTCTGGGTGTTATTGCAGAAAATCAAGTGCTGCATCAGAAATAAAATCACCTCTATAGAAACATTCCTTTCTATGAAATTAGCTTCTCCCTGTTGGTAAGTTCACTAGGTGGCCCTTTAAGAGGAGATAGAGAGTCAGAGGACACAAATTACCAGTAGCTGTGACATCCCTCTAGGTGAGAGCAAGGTCTACCAATGACTTTCCCCAACACCCACTGTGGTAGGCAGAATTCTAAAGGGACCCCAAAATGACACTGGTCCTTGAATAACTTTATCTCCTTGAGTGCGGGCAGAACATCTGATTATATTATGTGGCACACTTGACCCTAAACTAGGAGAGATGATCCTAGTGGGCCTAACCTAATCACATGAACTCCTTAAAAGCAGAAAGTTTTCTCTAGCTGGTTGCAGAAAAAGAACTCAAACAGATGTGAAGCACAAGAATTACATAATACATCTCTGCTGACTTTAAAGATGGAGGGGCTACACCGAAAGGACCTAAGAAGAGCCTCAAGGAGAGCCGAGAGGAACATATAGCCAACAGTCAGTTAAAAAAAAAGAAAAGAACCTCAGTCCTACAGCCATGAGAAACAAAATTCTGTTAACGGCCTAATGAACTCAGGAGTGAATTCTTCCTCAGATGTTCTAAATGAGGAGCAGCTTAACTGACATTTTGGTTTCAGGTTTATAACACCCTAAGCCACCCAACCCCACCCAGCCCACCTTGATGATGACCCACAGACCTTGAGATAGTTTAAGATTCTGTTAAATGATTTTTGAAGGTGTTTTAGGTTTCTAGTTTGTGGCAATTTGTCATGTTGCAGTAGAAAATTAATAGACCCACTTTATTAGAGACATGGGAATTTAGAGCCAAATATATATAAAACATATATATAGATACATGTATATATATATGAAACATATATACACGTGTGTGTGTGTGTATATATACATATTTTTCTGTGATGTAACAGAAATAACTAATGGAGAATGTGAAATTGGGAGGGAAAAACTAGCTAATTAGATGAGCGTCCAGACCCAGTAAGTCTGGAGGTTTTGCACCTTATCAAGTATTACATTGTAATATTTGAGAAAAGTGGTGATATGCGCATGGATGTCTGTCTTTTAAAAGGAGCTTGGAACACATTGCTAACATTCTCTGACATTCTCCACACAAGTATTCTAGCATATGTTTTGTAGCCTTTGAATTCTTTTCTTTGGTTCTGATACCTGCCTATTCTACAGGAGCCTCCACTGATAGCCTTATTAGGTCATAGTAATTCAAATAAACTTGAAAGAGGCAAATTCTCAAATCTCTCCATTATGAGCCAAAGCTATCTCTGTTGGAAAGCCACTAAAGAAAATGGCTTTCAGAGTCCTATGAATCAAACTTCTTATTTTCTAAGCCTAGTTTTCATTTTCACTGGTTTATGGGGAAAAAATTCATTCGAGAAGTCAAAGCTGCGTTTTCATCCATTTAGTCATTCAGGCAATCTGTTCAATTTTTTCACTCAACCAACAAGTACAGTATTAAATTAAGCTCCTTCTATATGCCTGCAAGATTCCTCCTGATACCACTTAGAGCTGGATGAGGGAAGACACATCTTGGCTTATATAATCCTATAGCGTCTCTTGACTTCTTAAGTGGTACCCTAAATACCCATTTACAGCCTATCTCACCTGCTGGAAGTTCCTTGAGCATCTTATTCATTGTGTACTTCATGGACCTAGCCCAAAGCAGGCACCTTGTATTTACTCAATAAATATGTGTTGAAAACATAAATATCTACTGCTGTGCTAGGCACCCTGCATGAAGATATAAAAAGATATTTCAGCCTTGGTTGGTGTGGCTCAGTGGATTGAGTGCCAGCCTGTGAACCAAAAGCTTGCCAGTCAATTCCCAGTCAGGGCTCATGCCTGGGCTGAGGGCCAGGTCCCCAGGTAGGGGCGCTTGAGAGGCAATTGATCGATGTATCTCTTGCATATTGACGTTTCTCTCCCTCTCTTTCTCCCTCCCTTTCCCTCTCTCTAAAAATTTTAAAAAGAAGAAGAAGAAGCATTTCATTGCCTTAAATAATTCAGTCTCCAAGAACATATACTGGCCAGATGAACATTATGACAGGGTGTGATAATTCCTATGCAAGAGCTATGCACAGGGTGTTTGGGGGCATCTAAACAGTCTGGGAAATGCTCATGAACAGTGAGCAGCAGCTAGCCAGGTAAAGGAGAGGCAAACAGGACACAGCTGAGGCAACCATAGAAGTAGAGGTGATACACTATGTTAGGACAGTAGAGAGAAGGGGTCATAGTGAGGGATGAAGCTAGAGAGACCAGTAGAAGGCAAGTCCTACAGGCTTTAGGAAGTATGATGAGGAGTTTGGACTTCGTTCTTAGGATAATAGGGAACCAATGACAAATTTTGAACTGGTACTCACATCAGAGTGAAATCCGGTGCCCACAGAGACAGCAATTGATGTTTGTGAATTTCTTCAAGAAAAAAGGGAAGATACCATGGGAGAAAGACAATGATTACTAGAAACTAAGCTTCAAAGTCAAGATGCCTGTTTGGGGACATGCAGAGAGCAAAGAAAGATCCCATTTTGTCAGAATGGGGCAGGAACCTGGGTTCAAAACAAGAAAAACTTACTCCTGTTACTAGATCTAAATGAAATACAAGGTGGGTAGGGGTGATTGTTCACAGGGAAAAAATAGCAATCATTTGCCAGAACTGAAACACATGGTCAGGACAGTATTCCTAGAAAGGCTGACTCCTAAATCAAGGTTATATTAATCCACCCTAAACATATCAGTGATCTTCTGTTGGGGAAAAAAAAAATCCCAAAAGTTAGAAGTCTAAAACAACAGCCATGTATTTAATTTAACTCTGTGGGTCAACTGAGTGTATTCTGCTGCTGATCTCACAGGGTTCACACCTGCGTCTGTCAGTGGCCAGACACCCAGGTGGCTCTGCCACTGGGGCATGGCTGGCTTCTGGTTGGACCAAAGGTCTCTCATTATCAGAAAGACTAGCCCATGCTTGTTCTCATGGCAGCCCAGGATTCCAAGAGAGCAACGAGAGGGTGAAAAATCTCCTGACACCCAGGCTCGGAACTCTCACAATTTGCTTCTACCTCCTAGTGTCTCAAGCAAGTCGAAAGACCAGTTCAAACTCATGGAATCAAGAAACAGGTACCACCCACTTGGTGAAAATGGCTGCACAATGCATGGCAAGGGCATAGAAGCAGGACAGAGGAATCTGTGGCCATTTTTTAAAAATCTTCTACATTACCCAAGAGAAGAACTAGCCTCAGATGTTCAAAGGAGAAGCCTGTTTAGAGGGCTATAGATAAAGAGCAGAGGGACAAGCTGTCCAGTCCAGACAAGCCTGTCTGCGTCTGGGCTGCCCCAATCCAACTGAAAGACATTAAGAGTCCTATAGAACTCTGGGCATGTTTGAAGAAGATTTAAGGCCCGTAAATAAATCTCCATATAGAAGAAACACTTTTTCTCATTTCTCATCAGGAAAACATAACATTTTTTTACTGTCACCTTTAAAAGAGCCTGAAAGGCATGTGATACAGATAAAGTTTTGAAGTAAGGGAAAGAAGATTAGGGATGTAGGGAAATGTTATTCTTGTGCCTTATCCTCAAATAGTAGTCCACCAGGATGGAAGCATCGTCATACCTGGAAGTATCCTAGAAATACAGATGCTTGGCCCACCCCATAGCCCCTGAAACAAGATCTACATTTTCACCTGAAACCCAGGTAATTCATGTACACATAAAAGTTTAGCATCCACAGCATCACAAAAGAGCTCTAAACTCGTGTGTGTGTGTGTGTGAGAGAGAGAGAGAGAGAGAGACAGAGAGAGAGACAGAGAGAGAGACAGAGAGAGAGAGAAATGGTTATTAACAGCCAGAAGGAAAGTCAGCAGAATGCCAGTGCCAAACCACTCATTTCACAGTTCTATTTAGCAACGTGCCTTGATTCTGGATCATAGCACACCCCATGTCTTTAGTTACATTTGATTCAAATAGGTGGTAGAATGAAAAATGCACTGACTTTACAATCTGAAGACCTTGTTCCAAATTCCAGCTGTACAGCTTACTAAGTAGATTAACTTTATCTTCAAGATCTTCTTTGAAATCAAGGTACTTCACATGTGTCTTCGTGGTTTACGATCCTAAGACCAAGTTTATCCTGTACAGGCAGGCTCTAACGTCCCTGTGTATTCTTTCTCCTTCACTGTATCCTTCACCATGATTAAAGCCTTGCATGAATATATCCTGCAGAGTCTCCTGAGTCTTCTCAACAATTTGAACACCTATGATTAACACCAGTGGTATAATTTCTCCATGAAGTGTGCTCCACCTGCCCTGCTCCACCTGCTCCACAAGCTTTGAGCTTGGCCACGTAAATTGCATTGGCCAGTGGTATGTAGACAATAGTAACAATCTATGGGGTCTGAAGCCAGGATTTAAGAGCCTTTGCAAATTTCTTTTTGTACTCTCTGCCACTGCTTTCAGAAGACTTCTCCACCAGCTAGGTAATTGCAGCCTCTTCTACCTAGACCCAACACTGAACAGCACATGGAATGTAGTTGCCTAAGCCAAGCCCAGCTGGGCAGGCAACTTGAAGCAGAACCACGCTGCCAAATCCAGCTTAGTTCAACTAACCTCAGACGAACTACAGATTCATGAGAACGGCTCACTGATGTTTAAGCTCCGGAATTTTGAGGTGGCTTATTAAGCAGCATTCATGAATAAACAGCTACCTGGCACAGATCTGAATGTAGAAATTAAATGCTTACAAACTTGTTGGAAGGCTGGGAAATCAATAAACTTTTAAGAAATTCTCAGAGAAGATGCAATCCAGAGATTAGAAAACTGCTACGAATATCCAGATGTCAGAAAGCTTCAGGAAAACACTTCTCTACAGCCCCAAACCAATAACTGATAGGAACATGAGGGATGGGGGGGCATAACTACATAATTTGATTCATGAGAGCTCAAGAAGAAATTTTTGGCTGATTTGAAGATGAAAATGTGTGAGAAAAGTTGAGAGAGTGGTAGAGACTGAGTAAAAGAGTCTTAGTAATGAGGTAAAAGCCAGTGCTTGATAAAGGAAACCAATTTTTCTGGGAAGGAATTGAATGGTAAAATTTAGAATATATGATATTGTTTCCATTTGCTTCTTTTCTTTGCTTAAATCCTTGCATAACTACAAAACCTACAACAAAAGACCATTACACAATAGCCTTGTATTAGTGTGCTGTAAGGAATAAAGATGAAGAGGCCACCCGAAGAATTAAAGTGGGATGGCAGGCTGTGGAGGTAGGTTATCTTGACAAATAAGAATCAATTGACCCCCTTTCCTCTGGTGATAAACACACTGTATAAAATGATACAGATATCATTTTATAATGCTGCATACCTGAAACTTACATAGCTTTTTTTTTACATTTTTAAAAAAGAACTGAGATAGGAAAAGAAGCTCAAGGCAAAAAGTGAAGGAAAACCACTAAGCACCATCTTAAGGGTACTGAAAACTATAGACAAGGGGTTTGTGCTTTCCATTTTTACATGATGGCATGTGAGCTATTTCATTTGGACATGAAAGATAAGAGAGACACCAGAATATTGGAAGACTTGGGGACTGTTGGACTACATAAGAAACTACTGGATTTTTTTAGTAATAAAAGAAAATAGATTCCAATCAGTAGGAAGTGCCTAAGGATGCACTGACTAATTCTTATCCTTCATTTCTTATCATGAAATCATACAGAAAAAAATGGGCACATAATATTCAACTAGTATTTATCGTATTGATGATTTAGTCATGGAAAGTACCAGAAGTATCAGAAGATAATTTAAATTTGTCCTATGAGAGAGCCTGGATTAATTTACATGTCACATTACAGATCCCCTCTCTGAGGTAGGATTATTGCCTTAATCTTACCTCATTTTATACTTTTAAAAAAGTCCTAATGGCCTTAGATGAGGCTTAAACTGGGAAAGATGGATCTTAAAAGATTTCAGTTCTTCAGCAAGAAAGAAGGGCATTTTTAGCCTTCATCAAAAAGCTAGGAAATATAGCTAGACTGATGTGCTATTAAGAATAACGATATGTGAATTATGACCCCACATCTTTAGATAATACACTATAAAGTTCAGTTTTTTCAACTCAAACTGAAAAAAAAAATTCTTCATCCCAGTTTTTAATTTAAAAATATCTTTCCTGGTCTTTCTGAAAGAATAATTTCTTGGAAGTAGATAAAGCAGGTGGGTGACAGCCAGTCTTTCCCTAGCTCCCACTCATTGATATTAAAATTATGTTTCAGCATTGAGTGCACTTTTGGATTCAAGAAATCCTGGTCAGAAATAAAAGAACAAAAACCAAACTGTTCTCCAAACAGACAATGGGAGCTCAAGGTAGAAAAGATTTTTCTGGAGAGATCGTTGTCCCATTTATAGTCTTATTTCAATCAGTCCGTATACTTTTACTACCTCAATTCCAAATAAGTTCCTTAGTGTCATCTCTTTTCTGCAAGGGAGATGAAACCTCCTTTGGTTAAACAAAGAAAAGGAAGGGGAAATAAATGCTCTATTTAGTCTTCATCTAAGAGTCACTTCACACTTTCTCATCTCAGACATCCTACTGTCTTCTACTTCTATTTCTGTTACAATCACCTGATAATGACACAGGCTTCTAGTTTAGGGCTTTTGCTTCTCTGCCAGTGTTTTACCTGTAGTTTCTACAAGTAAGGACTCAAAAACAAAAAAAGAAGTAGATGAAGTGATGTTTTCAAGACTATCTCTGCTACAAAGCATCATGGCATCTTTCTGTCTTTTCGTACTGTTGTCCTACTGGCCATGGAAATTTCAAAATATTCCAAGTCCAATATCTCGATCTCCTTCATTTCTCTTAATAATCTCAGTATGTCTGTACCAAAGAAGGTGAACTTCTATTTCAGGACCAAAGTTTGTCTTTTTATTAAAATATGCCCAAAAGAATGACATAATATAGCTTTGGTTGTTGTCCTCACATACTGTGTGTGACCATGGTAGAGGACATCAAAATCAGTTCATCAACTAGGAAGCTAGACAGGTGGGTTTTAGAAAAAAATGTAAAATGCATTCCGTTGTTTTCAAAGGTTGCTTTATTTGAATGTCTGCTATGCTCTTATGTCAG
Organism: Mormoops blainvillei; assembly: GCA_004026545.1. Classification (NCBI taxonomy): domain Eukaryota; kingdom Metazoa; phylum Chordata; class Mammalia; order Chiroptera; family Mormoopidae; genus Mormoops; species Mormoops blainvillei. The sequence continues at coordinate 130,860 of PVJD01003870.1, forward strand.
CCAATTTGGCAGTTACAATACCAAGTTCTTTGGAGTAACTATCAGTGGCCTCGGGTGATTAGAAGAAAGAGGAATCTATGCATCTGCTTCCCCAATAATCTCTCTGTCATATTACAGTGAAAGCAATTGCCAGACACTAGGACATCTCCATCCACGTGCACTCCAACAAACCCACCACGGGAGATCCTCATTCTGAGGCATCGGCACCAGACAAGTCATCCAACAGTTTTGGGAACAGGTAACAGGCAAAATGCAGGATACACACTACCGAAGGAATCCCTAAAACTTGTAACACTACCCTGTAAGGTAGCTACGCTTAACAGACTCTTGTTCCTGGATCATGGAAGGTGATGGTGCTGATACCACTGTTTTAGCCCAGTCATTTGTCCAGAACTTCTCTCATTTCACCAATGAAAAATTATTTGTAACATTCCTTATCCTAATTAGTGAACCCCTGGGAGTGAAATAATATTTAAAGACTATATGAAAACACAGTTGGAGTAAGAACCTCTAATTAAAGTCTTTCAAATGCTACTACCATACTATAGTATATATACTACAATATACGTAAGATTGCATATTAAAGTTAAAATACTTAAACACTTACATCACTCAACTCAAGTGGTATATTTTGAAGCAAATCACCACATACACAATCTAGTGGTCTTGAACCCCAATCTGATTTTGATTACCTTGTAGATAGGAACCATATTTTTTGTTTGTTTGTTTAGTATGGTCTCTGTGTTCAAGCACAGTGTTAATATATGAATGACAATCTATCGCTGGCTCAACATTTATTTGGCAGTGGGTTAACAAAGAGTTAGAAAGATGCAAGGAACAAGGATGTAATAATTGAGCTGGAGAAAGAACCTGAGCCTCTCAAGGGATCACAACAAAGTTTCTCGCTGCAGAAATCTTTGTTCAAAAAAAGTTTCCTTGGCAATACATACTGTCGATTGCCTCTCCTCTTTACTCTCTCTTATGTTATTTTATTCTTGTGTTTTTATGTTGTTTTATAACATCTAGGAGGGGAGAGATAGCATTCACAGTTTTAAATAATTTCTATAAATAAGGAATAAGTGAATTTAAAAGGAAATTTTGTGTAAGCTATCGTCCAGTCACAAACTATACATCTGGTGTCCCTAACTGAAGACTCAAGCGAGTTCGCTTGCTATTATAACTATTTGGAATGTCCTTCTCCCTTTATGTTTCCAAACTTACATTCTCCATGAACCTTTTCTAAATTAATGATCTTCAAAAATTTTGTTTTCCTGCTCCTTAATCCCAATGCCATACTTCTACTTTCCATCTTCATGTAGCTGTCTTCCTCAATAAATAATAAGCACCTCCAGGAAGGTGCAAATTTATTAATTCAGTGTTTAATGTTATTTTCAGCAACCATACTTTCTTGCAAAAATTATATTGAATGACATAATCTAAAAGTAAGTTATTTGATTTTCTGGCTTTTTCATCAAAATGCCTGAAAGCCATCTTCATATTTATCAAGGGTTTGTACCATGCATACTAAATGGAGTCATATTATAATAGCTCACAGTATCTTATATTTTACCATAAAAATAAAAGCAATAGTTTAGCCTTGTTATCTTTGGCAAAGCTAAAGCTTATAAAGGTTAAATAGTTTCCCTAAATGACAAAGATAGTAAGCTAATGGACCTTCATTCTAACTAGGGTCTGTTTTACTGCAAAGCCCATTCTCTTAACCAACACTGGACACTACATCCCTAAGGAACCAGAGGGTTAGATCCTTGGGAACATATCATTTGTTTCTTAAATGAAACAAATACAAATCACCAAACATAGCTGAAAGAATCTTGGAACAAAATTAAATACAATGGAGACAAACAGTTAAGATATAATCACGTTTAATCAAATTGGAAATCCAGAAGCTCAAGACCAGCTATCTCTAAACAGTTATATAAACATAGGTAAAATTGCTTAATCTCTGAATTTCAATAATTTTACTGTTAAGTGATGTAGCTAAACTAGATGAATTAAATATGGTATACAGCTTCCTAACATTATTTTTTTCCAGAGAGAAAACTCGGTTAACACAGATGTACTGCCTGTGCGAAATCGAGTTGTATCAGACAACTTTTGTTACCTGCCTAACCAGGTACAACGCACAGCTGTTTACTACTTTCAAACTTGTGTTAGAGAAAATTACCCAGACATCTATAGGACCCCTCAGCCAGGGTAAATTTGGTCCTAATAAGGAGCCCATAATAAGCAGCATCTATGTTTCTTGTTCCTGCTCATCATTACAATCCCTCTAAATCTTTCTTAAGTCATTTTCGGTATCTCCAGGGCATGTTTCACATGCGTTCTCGGACGTGACATTTGCCACTTTGTTCCTCCCCTGCGGGGGATCTCCCCAGCCATTGCTGCCACAGAGAATTCAGCTGTCAGGGCTGCTACATGAGCCATGTGTCCATGACCACTGCTCCTGGTACTTGCTGATGTCCAGAGTCCAAATGGTCATGCCAGTTCCTGATACTGCCTGTCTCTCGCTGTGGAACCTGGAAAGCTGGGTGCTTCTGTTGCCTCTGGTGTGTGGGGGGCTCCTCTGTCCAGGCGCAGCTGAGTACTGGGGTCAGGCCAAGCTCCCAGTGCTCTTCACCTAGTTGCTCCCCTTGCAGGGTTATTATTCAGTTCGAGGGTTCTCAGCCCTGCCTGACATTAGAATTACCTGGGGCACTTGGAAAAAGATCAATGTTCGGCCTGTACCCAGAGGTTCTGGTTTAATATCCACAGGTCCCAGGTGAGTCTAAGGTGCCCCTGGATGTGAAGAATCTCTGAGTTAGAGGGCCACTAACACAACCCTGCCTCCTTTCACAGAGTGCAACCGGGAGCTTGGTGGAAGGGATGTAGAAAGCTCAGAGCTCACAAACCCTGAATCTATCCCTGAGTGGAGGGCATCTGCTGAATAAACTACCTCGGTTATGAGGCATTATTTTGCTGCCTAATTCATTATTCAGAATGGACGGATAAGAGAACAAATTTTGTATTCAGCAGCCTAACTAGCAATTCTACACATTCTGGTATTAGTATGCCATGGACACAATAGACCCAGCTTCCCACAGGACGCCTCAGACTACTAAGCTATGTCATTGACAGCCCTCATGCTGCCTCTCTCTGTCACACACACACATACACATGTGTACAAATACACACATGGTTATAGAACCTTGATACTGGCAGACTCTCCTGAGCCCATAAATCTATTTCTGGGTAAACAGTGTCAATGTATTCAATGCAAATAAAAAGAGAAGGAATGGGAGTCTTTGGGGAAAAGCAGCTATCTCACAGATACTCATTTCCTCCCTCACAGAAACACCAAAAATATTTGACCTGGGCTTGCTGGGTAAGAATACTGAACTAGTTCTTTAAATGTCCACCTCCGCTGGAATCAAGTTTCATAAAATTTATTTTAACTTTGATGCAATAGAACACCGTCTTCACATTTTCCCTATTTTAACAACAAAATAAAAAAGTAATCAATTAGTGAAAAGATTAGCTTGTGCTGCATTCTCCATTCCATTTCAATTATTGAAATAATGAACCAAGGACAACAATTTCTTGTGTCAGAATTCTCATCAAACATTGTCTTTCCAGCTGCCAGTGGGACCCGTGACCTAAAAAGCTCATATAGGATCTAAGTAAAATATTTGTTTGTGTTCTACTGAACACTGCCATTTGTATTTAATCCTACAACATTTACTCTCTGTTCAGTATCGGACAAGTATTGTCAAGTAAAAATTGAACAATTAGAAAAGTAACTTAAATCTTTGACCAGTCACACACAAAAAGGATAGACAACAGAGTCAGAATTCTAGGTGGAGGAGAAGCTGTGTCTTTTATATGGGTAAACCCATACTGGAGCTGGCAGTCAACCAGAGAGCAAGTAAACACACTTCAGATCCCTCCCGAGAATACCCCCAGGTGCTGTGGTAATCATCTTAGAAAGTCAGATCTTAGTAAGTCAGATATTTTCTTTGCATCAGTGTTGTATGCGATAGCAATGGAAGAATACAGAAAGAGCTCTTGATTTCTTTAGCCCATAAGAGATATCATGGACCTACCTTTTTCTTGAAACCAAAGCAGCTAGGCTGGAAGGGTTATGAGGTGAAACCAGCTTGGCATTGATTCCTTGCTAACTTGGAGCATTAACTGTGCCCGTGGAATCAAAGGATGTGCTGTGGTTTGTGACACTTCATGGATTGTTTTGTAAGTCAGAATTTAGTTCAGAGAAAATGAGAAATTCTCTTCCTAGAATTGGAATGTTAACTAGTATTGAAGCATAGAATGTCTTACAACAGCAGCAAGAACCCCAAAATAATCTGAATCACTCATATTATATATGGTTCAATCAGCACAGTTGGTTCTAATGTAAATCCAGTTTCTTGTTAACTTCTTGTAGAGTAATGAAGGTCACAGGCCCTTTTTACTGCTCTTGAGTTCTGTGTATTCTTTCATAAACTGTAAACATGAGTAAGTGACTGCATGTATGCGTGCATGTGTGTTGTATTCAGAAAAGAAGACAGGCCCCTAAGAACAGGCACGAGATAAAACTCATAGGTTTATCCAATTGAGGAGATCTCTGAAAAGACCCAGTCTCATTGTCTGGCAGTGGAAAATAGTTTGGATAGGGTATTCTATTAGAAAATCTATCATTTGTAAAAGTTCACCACAGACATTTTCTCATGTTGGTGAATATTCCTTAAATAGAGGATTTTTAGTGTTGGAAATTGAGCCACAGAATGTTTGCATATAATTAAGTCTAAATTTATAATGTAACGTCTACCATTCATATCTGTAAGCAACAAAACAAACAACAACCAGGAACCATCCCATACTTCTTGGGAATGACAAGTAACAATGTACTGAACTAAGGTCAGGTATTTCATGGTAATACAAGAATTTGGACAGAGGGAGGTTTGGTTTTCTCTTGATGTGTAACAAATTATCATGAATTTAGCATCTTAAAACAACATGCATTTAATATCTCGTGGGCTTCCTTAGATCAGGAATCTGGATATGCTTAGCTGGGTTCTCTGCTTCAGGGTCTCACTCTCTGATCAAGGCGTTAGCTGGGGCTTCACTCCCATCTTGGCTCTTCTGGAGAAGAGCCTGGCTTCCTCGGGTGGTGGGCAGAATTCATCTCTTTGCTGTAGGACTGAGGTCCCTGTTTTATGGCTGGTGATTGGCTAGGGGCTGCTCTCTATTCTATCCACAGGCCCTCAGAACATGGCAGCTTACTCATCCAAAGTTAGCAAAGGGAGTCTCTATCCAGACTGCCAAGAGCAAAGCTTATATAGTACAACCTAATCCAGGGAATGACATCCCATCACCTCTGCCATATCCTATTGGTTAGAAGGAAGTCAAAGGACCCACCCAAACTCAGGCAGAGGACATTATATAAGGGTGTGACTCATTGGGAAGTTACTTCCTGATGTGTCTACCACAAGAAGCAATAAACACACTCATGTAACCAAAAAAAAGATGCACATCTTGCTCCCATAGAAAGTCAATGACATCCCAACCTGAATGGACACATAGGTATGATAACTCTTTTCCCTTTTAGAGAACACAAGCCAAGTCATGCTTCCTCCAATACTTTACCCATCCAAATGTCTCAGTGTGTACAGCCTCTCTCTTCCTCTAAATTGCAGACACTGACTCAGAAGCTTAACTATAAATTAATTGTGCCAGAAGGTAGGTGCTATCTACCAGCTGCTGTTGTAGCAACACCAAATAAATAGCCAACCACACTGTGAGAACTAATTTGTCTCTGTGTTAGATAGGCTTCATTTATAGTTTGACACGTTTCCCAAACCCCACCAGCCCCCTCACCAGCACCAAAATAAAAAGAGGCAGGGTATGGTTTGAGCAGTCCAGCTAGTGTAGGAGCTTGAAAGTTGTTGTTTTTAAGAGGATGACAACTCTTACTTCATCCCATGTGCACATTGTATATACACCATCAACCTTTCTATCCAAATGTGTTATGGATAAGAGACTTGAAACTTCTCCATCAGGGATGCTGCTGAAGAGACCCTCCTGTGTTGAGAAGTCATTTGGTTTTATCTGAAGACCTTCTGTTCTGTCTACCACCATTGTTGCCTCATTACCTGAAAGGTCAGTAAACATTTCTGTGACCTATCAATGTGGTGTAGTCAAGTCCCCTCCAGGATAATAAAGTGAACCTTTAATTTTACTGTGTTTAAATGCATGTGTGAATAATCAGAGGAGTTCATGTTTATCTTTAAGGGGTTTAAAACAATTTAAAAATCAGAGAAAAAGACTTGGAGAAAGAATTTTAAATGGTATAGGGAGGAGGAATAAATATTTGAACCTTACTGTCAAATCATTGAGTTATAGTGGTTTAGCTATAATATCCCCTTAAAAATATGTGACATTAAGATAATATATCTCTCTTTATTTTTTTAAAGGTTTTATTTATTTATTTTTAGAGAGAGGGGAAGAGAGGGAGAGAAAGAGGGAGAGAAACATCAACGTGAGAGAGAAACATCAATCAGTTGTCTCTTGCACAGGCCCAGATCTGGGACCAAATCTGCAACCCAGGCATGTGCTCTGACCAGGAATCAAACCAGCGACCTTTTGCTTTATAGAACAACGCACAACCAACTGAGCGACACCAGTCAGGGAAATTCCTCTCTTTAAAATAAGGTCAATGTTTACTTACCTGTTTGGCAAATATGTATATTGTAATCATAAGTAGAAAGGAAATTAATTAATCTTTACCCTGTTCATATAACTCTAGAATCATTTGTTTTGCATCATAAATGAAGTCTGAAGTAGAGAAGATTTGATTTGACTGTCACTGCCACAAAAGGGGAGCAGATAATGTCCCATCAGCATGCCGCACTGTGTTAGCTAGTCAATATTTAGAAGTTCTTCATCTACTTCATTACTATACTACATTCACCTTCAACTTCTTTACCAGCTAATTCCCAATAGCTAGTAAGCACTAGTGTTAGATAATAATTAGCAATCAGGACTTCTGGCCAGGCAGACCCTGTCGCATTAAATCTGAAAGTACTGACCTAATTTCCCAGACACTTAGAAAGCATCGCTGTCTTGCTGCCTTCTGGTATTACTGGCTGAAACGGCCCCTTTAAATGCTGTCCCACCGCTTTGAAGAGCTGATTGCTTCTGCAAGACCTCTACAGGATTACAGAAAAAAAGCTGACTTAAGAACTTAAGCTTCCACAATTTATGATAGAAGCTTAATTATGCTACCATTAATCACAAGTGATTTCTGATTTTGAATCTAACGTAGGCCTGACACTTCCATTTATCCTTCGGTTGCCTTATAGAATTGTGGTTAAATTAGCCTACACATCCTGCACACGTGGTCTCGAAGCCGTAACACTCCGTGCAAAGTTCTTTTACTAGAGATTATGAGGAAGCAGAGACAATAGCTTATTTTTAGTTGCAGGAACTAATGAGACTGACACTGTTCTTTTCTGCTGGGAAGGAAACTTGGCATAATTCACATTCTTTATATCTTTGCTACACACAATGTGGTAGAGGGACTCAGCATTACTGGCTCCAGTTTGGGTCCCAAAGCAGATGCACTGAACCAGAACCTGCACTGTAACTGGATCCCGAGGTGAATGTCACACACATTAAGGCAGTGCTCAGTAGGTTTCAGGGGGCCACCAACCAGCTCCGTTTATAGTGGTGACTATAATAATTGTAATTATTACTGTTATATTTGTTAACCATAAGCTACTTTTTTCTGAGAGAATCCTATATCCCTTAAGAAGAGCACACAGAAAGAGCAATTGATTCAAAGGCTCAAACTGAAGATATTCAAGGGTGATGCAGCTTTTTTCTTGCTTCCCAGGGTTAGGGATAAAGAGCACTATCACCCAAGGCAGATAAAGGAGTGGGTTTTCTACAAACCCTACTGCAATCACCTCTCCCCAGGTAACAGTTTGCTTTGGCATTGGTCCTACAGCATTGGGGGCCTACACAACCAAGACTTCATAGGTATTTGCAGACCTCTTTGAGGGGGAGAACAGCCTCGAGCCAACTTGTCCGGCTGCATCTGGAGAGTCTGGAAAACATAGGGTGACTCACCAACCTTCTGCCGTAGGAAGTATGGATGTCACATGGCTGGATGTGACATGGCTGGATGCCACATATCAATGCACATTTTCCCCTCCAGAACCTATAATCCCTCCCCATGTCATTTTTAAAAAATATTTTATTGATTTTTAGAGAGGGGAAGGAAAAGAGAAAGAGAGAAAGAGAAGCATCAGCACGCAGTTGCCTCTTGTGTGTCCCCTACTGGGGACCTGGCCCACAACCCAGGCATGTGCCTTGACTGAGAATCGAACCGGTGACCCTTTGGTTCACAGGCTGGCACTCAATCCACTGAGCTACCCCAGCCAGGGCCCCATGTCATTTTTTATTTCTTGCCAAGCAAAAGATGATTTTAAACTCACAATAGTAGTCAAGTACTTCTTGGCTGGACTGCTTTTTCTGTGAAGTACATAAAAAAAACTGGGGCATTTTCTTCCCTGAAAAGCCTTCTCTTTCCCTCCTTATAAGTATTCCACCCACCTCAAGACTAGATCCCTCTTATGACTTCCCTCTAGCCCACATCAAACCTACTCTGAATGTCCATATTCCATTAATGAATACATATCTGATAAGTATCAGTGCTTGAAGTGAATGGTTTTCAAACTTCGGCATCAGAATTACCTGGAAGGCTTGTTGAAACACAGATTGCTGGGCCCCATCCACAGAATTTCTCATTCAGTGGTCTGAGGGAGGGCCCAAATGTTGCACTTCTGAAACTTCCAGGTAATGCTGATGCTTCTGGTCTGGGCACCGCACTTTGGGAATCGCTGTTCTCAAAATGAAATTCCAGGTATTGGGAGTGGGATGAGAGACATTAGAGTAGCAAGGTGTCACACTAATGCCCCTTCTATCGATCTGCTTAACATGGGTCTGCAGCTGTCATCTAAGGTGCCAAGACCTGGCTAGTCCAGGACTGAAACAGTTAGATCAGTGCTGTGTAGAAATATTCCTCTCACAGCTGGTCTTCTCAGCCAGACAACCCTTTGCCCAGCCACTTTGTGCATAGGCAATAAGTCACTTATGAAATGCATCTTACAGATGAGAAATATAACAACGACCTTCCTGCTATTTATGTTTAAAAGTGATGTAACTGGCAATATGGCTTTCTGCATGGGATATTTAATGGGCAAAGCAGGCATGCCAATTACAGAAAATAGTTAAGAGCTGAAACAGCACAATTTTTATATCATCTACTTGGTCTATGGTGCCCCTTCATACATTAATCACCTATCAGAGAAAATGGTGTGGGTTTTTTCCTCTGAAAAGTTGTAAGAAAACCATTTATTCTCTTAGCAAAGAGAATGAAGAGAGCTATTCCATTGTGCCATCTTAAATATGTGTTGAACTGTTATATATTCATAAAATAGTTGTCAAGTTTTCTTTAATAACTTAAGAAATTATTGTGCTTAATGATACATGAAAAAACCGAAGTCGCACATGCAGTATGAGCATGGCCATGTGCCACTATGTGTATCCATTCAAACATTCGTTCACGTAACGATATTTACTGAATGTCTGGTGTACACCAGGAAATGTGAAAAGCTCAGAGACCATAGTGGTAGGAAGTTGAGAATGATGTTTGCCAGTGCTAGACTGACTTCTGCCCCGGGCTCAGGAATGCCTGAATCCCACCTACAAATCCTCCCTCCTTTAGTGGAAAATCTAAGTACTACCTTATTCATGGAAGTACAAGTGTTTCAGAGAGGTTTTTAACTGATTCAGTTAAAATTACATTGGAATGTATGAGCTTATACTTTAAGCATAATATAGCTGGCAAGAAATCAGGATACACACAAAGTGATGAGTGAAAGAGAATTTAATGAAGAGGCGATTTAGAGAGGGTTGGACAAGGTTAAGGAAACAAGGAAAGTTGAAACACTCAGGGATGAGCAATAGCAGGGATCACTTGCCACCCCAGGCCGGATGGGTCAAGGGGAAGACCCAGAATCAGAATTGGAACCTTGGAAAAGAAGCCCTTCGGTAAGAACTGCCATTCGAAGAAACGCAACCAGTGCCCAAGCTATGGCCAACTTGGGGGAAAAAGGAAAATTATCCCAGACTCTCTTTGTTCCCACCCTCAACCTCCTACCAGTTCTCCAATTGGCTGAACCCAACAAGAAGCCCAAGAGACATAACTGGTAGGAGTCTACCTCCTGAAACATGTAGTAGGGCCAAAATGGGCTATAATTTATACTGCTAAGTACCCCCCCTTTCCTCCTGAACTGGAAATTACAGGAATGGAAAAGCCTGGAGTTCACACAGTATCCCCATGGAGGAGCTTCCTTGAGGACAAAGAGAAAGAAACCCTAGCTTCTGAAATATTTGGTGCCAATTCCCTTTGACAATTCTGCTATATTTAACAAATGATGTGGCACAACCAATGGGCACCCTCCCCTAGACATGGGACAGCAGGAAGACCAAGAGAAACACAAGGCACAGAGTGCAGACCTGTGACACGGTGACCCTGTGAGCTCTAAACCAAGACAAACCGTGGGCTTGACTCACATTTGAAACTCCTCCTCCCTTAGGAGGTTGCACATGGGGGTCGGTGGGGAGGTCACAGAGTTTGTGACATGATTAAGGTGGAAGTGTCCTCTTCCTGAAGATTAATACAACTCATGACTGGTGTCTACTTCTATAAAACCTGTCAGCCTTTTAAAATTGAGAAAAAGGAAAGAATAGCACCTTAAGGTGTGTAGCACAAAAGCTATGGTTTTTTTAATTCTGTTTCTAAGTATTGCTGTCCTAGTTTTCTCCTTGAAAATAAAACAATAATATCTGTTCTAAATAGTAACTTTTTAAATTTTTTTGCAAAATAAGTGAAAGGCTGCAATAAAGGCCTGGTAGACTGATATTTTAAAAAATAAACAATTTCAAAAACAGCAGAGCTAGTCTACATCTAGGATAACTAGAGGAAAATGTTCTTTTTCATAATGAGTCATTGAGCCACTGAAAACTTTCTGTCACGTATCTCAGCCCATAAAAAGCAGCAATCAAGGATGGGGCACAAGCTTAGAAATTAGCTGATCTTTGCTATGCCAGCCCAAGCCTTACAATTCACTCACCAAACAACACATTATATAAGCAATAATGATGTGGAGTGAGTCTGTCAAAATTCTATTGAAAAGGTGTGTGCTCTCACCCCAGGCTAGGTTTACAAGGATTTGTCACAGGCACAAGATTTCAGCAGTGATCCACGAATTCCCTCTTAGTGGTCATACCCAGGATGTAAAGGAAGACATGAACAAAGATGATGTCTCTTTGACACCCAGGATAGAAGTCATACCCAGGATGGAAATAGAAATCAACTTCCTTTGATTTTCGTGATGGAAATTTGGAAAGGGGAAGAGGAGGAGTAGCAAGTAAACAGACCAAAGCAAGCAGTGAGGAGCCTGCCTCTTAACATGTTGCTGGGTCAGTATCCCCTTAGTACCAAAGACTCAATTATTTAAACTAATTCGAGAGCATTTCTAGTTGCGAGGTAAGGCAGTGAAGAGGAGCGGGGAGGCCTCCCTGTGAATCCCCATCAGACTCCTAGGATCCGCAATGATCAGAACTCTAAATAATTAATTAAGCTCTAATTCATGTGTTGCCAGTACAATCCAATTGATTTTTATCTGTCTCAATGGTGTTATTGTGGTTTCCCCAAAGTCTTAAAGTCAAGGGTTAAGTTTGTAACAATTCATGGATCCAGCCATTCCCCCACCGTGATTATATCTGGGTTGGCATGAGTTGGTCCTATACTGTGAAGGAGCATCTTTTCTCTTCTGGAGACACCTTTATGTCATTTTAATAGAAGTTCATTCTATAAACAAGAAAATCACAAGGACGCTGTAGCCTGGGAATTACTGGTGTTAGCCATGTACATATTATTATATGCATGTACCACAGAGTAGTACAATGTTTTCTATCCTCAATCTTAAATACTTTTCTTCAAAGTTGAAAGTTTTTCTCTGAAGTAGAAATTTTTCATTTAAATTTATGTTTTTTGAGTAGTTCTTCTTCATTTATCTTCACTGTAATAGCCAAAGTATAGTTTAACATCTTTGGCATAAATTCAACCAATGCTTGCCCCTTATAAGGAAGAATTTGTTCTGGATCTCTGAAAAATAATGCTACTGCTCACCAGGAATTCAGTTGAGCTAGGAGAGACCCAGCATAGCCACCAGGTATTGAAGTAGCCAATGAAAGCACCAGGACAAAATGAAGGAGTTAAGCCTTTAGTCCCTCGCTGCAATAGCATAAGCGAGAGTACAAACAGAACAAAATGTCGCCTCCCCCTTTTCAGTCTTCCCCCATGAAACGGCACACTTGTCGTAGGTCAGATGGATCAGCGAAAATGCAAGGGTCATCTCACTGTTGAGGGCCCCCAACCAAAAGGCTCCGGCATTTCTGTGGGCCCTGAGGCTAGGAAGAGGGTGAGGGAGGAGGGCTAGGAGTATAAAAGCACTAGGTGCTACTGAGTCAGAGTGGGGAAAAGTGTCTAAGATTGTCCCTTCCTCCGGAGGAAAGGAGGGCCCAGTAGAGGCGCCTAAGGAAGATTCTGCCCAAGGACTCAGATAAAGAGACATAGGAATGAAGGCTCCCGGCCAGGAACACAGTGAGAAGAGCGTGGCTGGCCAGGAGGGCCTAAGTCGCCATGACTGCCACTCCCTTCAGAGGCTGCAATGTACAGGCCGTGCCACAAGTCTGGTGTGGGGTGGGCAACTTTCCCCCACAAGGGCCTGGCTGGAAAAGCCTTAGTCATTCCCTGTGCTAGAGCCTGAAAACTTAGCCAAGGATTTGCAAGAAGAGTCAGACTCCTCACCACTGATGTCTTAATGAAGGTCCACTATGGTGCTATCCAGCCAGGCCTAGTTTTGATGAGATTCAGCCATCCTTGAATGGATTTCTAGTTCCTCTTCCTCCCACACTGCCTTTGACCAACTATGGACAGGACTGGGGTGAAAATGGTGATAATCGTGGTAACTGTAATTGAAGAAAAAGGAATAATGGTGTACGTGTCCCTAAACATCTGTTCGTTTGAAATAATCAAGAGATTACATAGCTGGGGAGCAAATGAGAATGGCAGGTCCCCTCCTATTTCTTTGTGTGTCTTCTCATATTTATAATAAAACACAGACCAACTTAGAAGTACTGCTCTCCGTGTGAGGACCAAAGGCCAAGTGGCATCTCAGTTCTTATACGCCAACACACGGCGTGTGACGTGGAACTGAAGACGCCCACTCTGTGCAGAGCACACAGCAGAGCTTCCGAAAGCAGGAAATTGAAAGGGGGACTACCAAAAAAAAAAACTTACAAAGATGCAAGAGCTTTGTCTTTAGACCTAACAATTTAGGGGGGTAACTTATATATGTAGTGGGTGAAGCCTTAAAAGCTTTGCAGAAATTCTAAGTCAGTTTGAGCTATTTGGCCCACAATTGAATATTTAGATTATTTTTAACATCAGGCCTGCATAGTTCAGGAAGTTTATGTGAATTTCTGGTCCAGTGGCATATTAATAACTCTGTTTTATCTAATCTTATGTAATGAATAAATCATTCGAATTCTGCCTCAGTGAAACATCAGAAATCCCCACGTGTATGAGTCAGAATAGGCTACACCATGCTGAAGGAACAAGCAAGCAACAAATCTCAGTGGTATAGCACAACAAAGTTATATTCCTTGTTCACACCATGATGTCATGTTGGCTGGGTAGTCCTCTTAAATCACTGCATTCCAAGTAGTTATTTACCAGGTAACTCCTGGTAAACTCTTCACCTTGCAACTCTGTGCTTTGAAATCCTTCTAATCCAGTGGTCTGAGCGAGAAAGAACAAGACACACAGGCAGAGTTCTTTCTCAGATTACTTCGGTCCCGCTTCATTAGTGAGAACGATTCACACAGCGACACCTCGGCTTGTGGAGGAGCACATGGATAGTCTCTGAGACCTGAAGCACTTACCCACCTTCACTGAACCTTTTCTTTCCTGTGAGATGCAGGGGAAAGCTCTGGAGGGCCTAGGAAAAACTGGTCTCCAGGGAAGGGCAGAGTGTTATGCCCTCAGTTCGACTGCGGGGCTCACTGAGCTGAGGAAACGTGGTTAGGAGGCTCCTGCACAACTGAACTCTCTTTCCCGTGTTTTTCTCTACATCTTGCTGCTTAAATACAAACTGGATATTTGTGGGTTTTGAAAAACCCAAGAGCCTAAAGCAGTAATTTGCCACCTTTTTCTTCTCATTACTAACATTCTGCAGCACACAAAACAATATATTTTTTTGCTGATCTGACCCAAAAAATAGGCATTATTTTGATTCATTCACACCAGATGGCTATTGTAGTATTGACTGTTGTCATTTTTTTTCTTAATTTGACAATGTAACAGAAAAGAGGTCAGTGCCCCTGACTAAATACTCAGGTACCACATGTTTTAAAAATTCTTACAGCACACTGGTTGAAAATTGCTGACCTAGAGAGAGAAACTACTTTACATTTTAAACAAGATTTGGAACATTAGTGCAGTTTTGGCAGCATCCGTTTCTGTTATTTATTTCCCTCTGTCCTGCTTTCCTTTTTTACCCATCACGCATAAGTCACTTTTCAGACGCACCACCTCTTCGCCCAGCGTTTGCTCAGTGTTGGGGAGCCAGTTGCTGCTGACGTGTGCATGAGCAAGCGCTGAGGTAAGAAGGAATAGGCACAAAATAAAGTGTTTGGAAAAATATAATGATGAACAAAGTCGCTTGCCAATCCAGAGAAACCTCTCCACACCCCCAGAACAGAATGAAAACAGTTTTAGTTTTATTATTGAATAAGCATTAAACCAGCACTTGAGGCACGTCATAGACAGCCCTCTAAAGAGGCTACAAAAACAGACAGGAATCTTACCTTTTTCTGTAGCCAGGCAAATACAACGTCTTACATACATGTTCTTAGCTTAAACTGTCAATCACCTGTTGCCTCTCACCAGGAGCAGAAGGGCAAACACGTTGGCCCGCTGCACCTTGGCATCAGAGTCACCAAGGAAAACACAATACAACTGTTAAAGTAACCAGAGTAGGCTTAAGATGAAGTCACTCGTGCTAAGTGCACACCAGCAAGCCACAACTTAACTAAGTTCCGATGCTCAGCTCTTCCAGAACAGGCAGGCCTAGGGCCACCAGTCAGCACTTGCCTGCTCGGCACAAGTCATGGGACCCAGCGCTGAGAAGTCCCTCTGCTCCATGTAAGAAAGTAACACCTCTTTAGCCAATCAGCAAATGCCCAATACAGTAATTCCTCACTTAACACCATCGATAGGTTTTTGGAAACTGTGACTTTAAGCAAAACAATATATAATAAAGCCAATTTTACCAGAGACTAATTGATATTAACAAAAGTTAAGTCCCTACAGCATTTTTCTGGTCACAGAAACATCATCAAACTTCCAAATAAAGACCTCAAACACTTCTAATATTAAGCATTGAAATAAATATAAGTTGCACATGCATTTAAGAAAAATTAATAAAAACTTGTAAGATGATAATTTTCCAACCTGTTTATTCCAGTTCAGGGTCTTGGATGGCCAGAGCCTCTCCCAGAAGCTCAGGGAACAGGGTTGGACCCACCTTGGGCAGGACACCCTTCCATTGCAGGGTACACTCACAGACACTCTCTCATGGTGGGGATAATTTACATGCCAATTCACCTCACTTCATACCATTGGGATGTGGAAGGAAACTGGAGCACCCAGGGAAAATCCATGCAGACATGGGGAGAATAGCACACTCCACAAAGACAGTGGCTCCAGCTAGGAATCAATTTATTTTCTATCAACATTATAACAAAACAACATTGAACAAAACAATGTTATTCAAAGACCTATTGTATAACTTCCTTGAATGCTGCCTAACTTATGAATCGCTGAATAAAACCAGATTTTTAAAATATACTCAGGTGAACCTTTGACTACATATCTAGTATGTCTTTCTCATCAATTGTATAAACTTAACTGTGCAAAAAAAAAAAAAAGTAGAAAATAGAATTCAGCCCTGGCTGGTGTGGCTCAATGAACTGAGTGCCAACCTGCAAACCAAAAGGTTGCTTGTTCGATTCCCAGTCAGGGCACATGCCTGGACTGTGGGCCAGGTTCCCTGTTGGGGGTGTGTGAGAGGCAACCATACAATGATGTTTCTCTCTCTCTCTTTCTCCCTCCCTTCCCCTCTCTCTAAATATAAATAAATAAAATCTTTTAAAAAAGAAAATAGAATTTGAATCATAAAAATAATAGACATACATACATATGAAGAGGACAGAGTTTCCAAAATGTGCTTCTTCTCTTCTAAGAAGGTTCTTTAAACAATGATACAGTTCATCCAAATTGGATTAAACTGTGGGGCCACATTCATTTGCTCTTATCTTTTTTTTCTATTTTGAGGCAATGATTTTTTTGAAGAGTTTTATTATGAAAAAGAAAATAATCTGGGGATGAATGGGAAAAATAATGGCACAATCGAGTCTAATGTTTACAATCTGAAATTATTTGTGTGGAAAATTAGTACTTTGGGATAAATACAAACCCCCCTGTGATCATGAAACTATAGGGGGACCCAGGAATCAGAAAACACCAGGAGTTTATAGATAATTTATTCCATTTAACTTTTGATTATAGCATTTACCTAGCAAGTAGTATCCAATTAAGGTGTGAATCATAATGTACCTGGGGACAGCTGTCTCAGTGCCAGGAGCCCTCTGCTGCCATGTGGGATTTCACAGGCACTTCAGGGCACTTCTACGAGAGGAGCCAACAAAGGTTCAGAACCTATTGAGCAAGACTCACAAGCACTTCAGTGCCCTCCTGAAGACCAGGGACCTGTTTGGGCAGGGCTACCCACTTGTTCATATTATTAGGAGCTGTCAAGAGCTCTTTCTACCAAACTAATAATTCCTTGAGGTCTAGAGCTCTCTCTGTGAGATGCCAGGAAAAAAGGGCTTCTCAATTTTGCTCTCACAGAGCCGCCCTCAGAATTTGCTATTGGGTTGACCAAAAAGTTCGTTTGTTTTTTCCTGTACACTGGCTCTAGTAGCACTTAGTTTTCTTTAACTTTATTCAAAACAATTTTGTTAGATTATACTGTGACAGTTGTCATACAGCATGTAGTTTTTTAAAACATCAAAATTGGTGAATTTTTGTGTAGCCATTTTAATATTGAAGAGAAAAGAAAATAAGCAACATTTTCAGCATAGTATGTTTTATTATTTCAAGAAAGGTGAAAACACAACTGAAACACAAAATAAGATTTGTGCGGTGTATGGAGAAGGTGCTGTGACTGATAGAACATGTTAAAAGTGGTTTGTGAAGTTTCATACTGGAGATTTCTCACTGGTTGATGCTCCACAGTTATGTAGACCAGCTGAAGTTGATAGCAATCAAATAGAGACATTAACTGAGAACAATCAACATTATATCACATGGGAAATAGCTAACATACTCAAAATATCCAAATCAATAAAGTTTTTTGGTGAAAATGAAAAATGTGTCTTTGATTTTATGAAAAAGACCATACAGACGTTTTGGCCAACTCAATATTCCATGTCTGATGCTGATTTCTGCTCATTCCAGGGTGAGGTTCTGCATTGGGCTTGACAGCTGGCACTCAGCTGTGCAAAGGGCCGACCACCATTGTGAGAATCCTGTCTTTACTCAGTTCCTTACATACATCACCCTATAAGGAGGGTCCTACAACTGTTCTCCGGTTTGGGCTTTTATAATGTAGAATGTGACTGCCTGGGATCCCAAGGCTGGAGGAGGAGAGTTAAGGGGGGTTGGTGGGGGGCAGCCCCACAGCAGCTTGAGGAAGTGGGAGGCTGTGAGAATGGGGACTGGGGGTATCAGCAGGGGCTGCTGAGGGGAATGAGTGTAGCGCCCTTTAATGTGCTTTGAGAGATGCAAGTCATGATGCGGTTCCTTAAGTGCAACCCTGCCCTGAGGCTGGGCCACGGGAAGGCAGGGCATAATTCTACTCAAAGGTGGTTTATCTTCCCATTGTACAGAATATAAGGTGATAATCACAGTACTCATATAAAACACTTCATTGGATTGTACCCTGTGGAAGAGCAGGCAGACTTTATCCTGCTCAGTTATTCATTTGAGGCACAGGAAAGCAACTCAATATAGGGGGGAAAGGAAGGGAGGGAGGGAGGGAAGAAGAGAGGGAGGGAGGGACATTTGGAGATGAACTCGATAGCCCTGAGCCCTGGGCTATCAACACTGCACCCTGGGAAGATCTCAAGGTCCAGAATCCGAAGTCCTAGGTCACTTCAGCCTCTGCCCTTAACTCGTATGGGAACCAGAACAAAGCACTGCTGGTAGTTTTCCCACCATATAATAACATCTACCCTATATACTTACTTTATACATCGGTTTTAAGGTTCCACTAAGGAATTTTGAAATTCTTTGTAATTCATCTGCATGTCTATTTGGACTGAATGCCAGAGGGGGATAAACTATAATGTGTTATACAAATAGTAGTTATAATTGCAATGGGCAAGAGTTCATTTTCTCAGTTTAGAAACTGATACAAATGTTGATATTAAAAATTTCATTATGGCCTTAAGGCTTTGTTGAAATTAACAGACTGTCTTCTCTGAAAAAAAAATCGATTGTATAAACACGCTATCTATTATTTTTCAGCATCTTTACTATGTACGTGCACAATATGTGTGTGTACATGTATGAAATATGTGATGTCGTACATTTTATAAAGGTCAACATTACAATTTCTAATATTTTTACTTTTCTAGTATTCACTAGCTAATTACAGTTTTGCCTGGAAAATTCCCAGGACCGAGCTGGCTGCTGTGTTTGCTGCCCAGAAGCAAACAACCTTCCTTTGCTCTCCTCATTTACAGTAATTGCCATATGAATGAGACGAATTTCTACAAAATAAAGTGAAAGCATACAGTATAAAAATTGTTTTACTTCTTTTTAAATTTAGTTATGGATGCTAATCACCTTCCATGTTAGTACATAAATTTTCTCACTTTGGTTAATGACTGAATAGAATTTTAGTGTTGAATTATCCTATGAATAGTCCTGATTTAGTTAACCAATTCCCTGTTGTTGAACATTTTGTTTCTTTGCATTCTCTTGTTTTTGAATGAAAAAAAAAGAGAAAATCTATACTCACTATCCTGGTACCTAAATCCTTTGCACAGTTTCCTACAGAATAAACTCTTGGTGAAATACCAAGGTCAATGAGGGTACTTTTAGCTACAAATAACAGTGTCATATACAAAAAGGCACTACTTACCTCTCCCTACAAGAAATGTGGAGACTGTTCTAGATTATTGCAGTGGCTCAACAGTATCGGAATCCTGGATATGTCTTGTCCTGCTCTTCATGGTGTCAAGTTGGCTACCACAGATCTCATCTCTCATCCCCACAGAGCACCCTCCTAAACAGATGAGGATGAAGAGGGCCTCTTTTTGCTATAATCTATCCTCTTATCAGTAAAGAAAGCAACTGCCCAGAAGTCCCAACAGTCACTCTTTTATGCTGGTGTCATTGGCAGAACTGGACCCAGTTCTCATGGCTAACCCCACCTGTAAGAAAGGCTGCGAAAGCTACTGGGAGGCAAGCATGAGGCGAAGTGCTGGTGGGTAGCCGGTCCTCAGTGCAGGCACCCCTGCATACGGTCGTATACTCCACAGTTCTATGGGCATTATTCACATCATGCACATCAGACATTTCTAGTCAAGGTTGTAAAATATTCTGAACCATATTCTGGGCCTTTTTTTTTTTTTTGTCTGCATTAAATCCTAATGAGTTTCTTTTACAAACTAAATAGGTAATTCTAAGCTATCATTCAAAAATGTCATAACCCTACCCACTACTACTAATAGCATAGAAGAATACTATTTTCTTCACACAATTGTCAACACTGAGTATTATCGATCCAATATATATATATTTAAAAATCTCATTGTTCTAAGTTACATACTCCAGTTATTCCTGAGGTACATGCTTTTGTACATTAACTAGTTATTGGTGCTTCTTCCATGGTTTGCCAACTTGCGCATTCTGATCCACTACTCTTTTGGTTCTGACCTATCTCGGACCTCCTGATTCCTAGCTGATGCCTCTTCACTCAAGATTATGTGACAATTTTTAATTGAATTTATTGGGGTTACATTGGTAATGAAATTATATAGGTTCCAAGTGTATGGTTCTATAATTGTGTGCTCATCACCCAAAGTCTAGTGTCATTCTGTCACCACTTATCCAGCTTTTACCTTCTTCTACCTGTCCCCACCACCCTTTTCCTCTGATAACCACCGTACTGTTGTCTGTGTCTTTGCTTTTTGTTTTTTGGGGAGTTTTTTTTGCTTAATCTCTTCCC